>CAUYON010084335.1:0-23686 GCA_963573935.1 Arctocebus calabarensis | reverse complement strand
AGTGCTGTGGCATCACAGCTCACAGCAACCTCCAATTCCTAGGCTCAAGCGAGTCTCCTGCCTCCGCCTCCCAAGTAGCTGGGACTACAGGTGCCCGCCACAACGCCCGGCCATTTTTTGGTTGCAGCCATCATTGTTGTTGGCAGGCTGGGCTGGATTCGAACCCACCAGCTCAGATGTACGTGGCTGGTGCCTTAGCCCGTTGAGCCACAGGCGCTGAGCTGCCCCCACTTTCAACTTAGGACCAAACAGAGAAAGTTGAACAGGTTCTCCAAACCAATCATCTAAGGCAGCCATGTCTTTGTCAAGGCTGCTATAACAAACTATGTTAGAGAGGGTGATTTAAAATTTCACAGTTCTGGGGGATAGCAGGTCCAAGATTGAATGCCAGAAGATTTAGTCTGATGAGGACTTGGTCTCTGCTTCAAAGATGGTGACTTGTTGCTCTCCATACATGGCAGAAGGCAGAGGCTGAGGCAGCACCCCTCAACCTCTCTTAGAAGGACACTGATCTCATTTATGAGGACCCCACCCTCATGCCTTAATCACTTCCTAAAGAACCCACACTGGCAGTTTAACTTCAATGTATAAATTTTGGGGGGACACATTCACACCATATGCTCCACTTCTGGTTAGCACCTCCAGGTTCCCCGGGCCAATAGTCTCCACTCAGCACAGCCAGAGCTTTTCTTTTGCTCTGTTCTAAAGCTTCCCCACTCCTGTGCCTGTGTATGAGTCACTAGCAAAATGTAGATGATGGTGACTGACACCTTTGCTGTCCAAAGTTCTGAATACATAACTGTTGCCTCTTCTCATTTGGTTGGTCTTCACTTGTTTCTACATGCCTAAGACTTGTACTCTCAAATAATTTTAATGAGAAAAGTTAATCAAATTAGTCTTTGAGGAGTTCAAGGACATACTGCAGGCCTGAACCTTTAATCCCAGTTATTTAAACAAGAACATACCCTATCATGACCACCTGAGTCAACTCAGTGTTTTCCTTCCACATTTTTCACTTTGTCCACTGCCTAAGCCTCAGGAAAATGTACCCATGGAGACATTCTTAGGCAGTAGCTTTATAATGTTCCCTGAAATAATAACTGAAATGAGGCGGGTCTAGCTCAACTAACACTGAAACATAATCAGATTCTTAGCTAAAATTTAGCTCTAATCTTTCTATTCAACTTCATAATCCTTTATCATTAGTATCAGCATATTAAAGAGAATTCTAGTATGGAGAATAATAATACTGATCTTCTGGGTTATGATTTTTAGGGGAACTAGGAAAGACACTGTGGATCCACAGTTATGTCTTCCTCTGACCTGTCATTGTGCCTGACTTTTCTTCATTAGAAAAGAATTTCTTTGGACAAATCACTCCTCATGATCTACATAACCAACAGGCAGACTGCACATTAGAATCACTTGGCAAGCTTTATAAATGATGGTTTCCTGTACCAGTCCCATTTCCTCTCCCAGGGTGTGGTCTGAGACATTAATTTTTTTATTTGAAAAATAAAAATTACATCTTTAATTTTAGATTAAGACTTAGGTTAAGTCCTATCTTTATGGCAAGATATAAACGATTTGAAAAACACACACACACAATTTCTGACAATTAAGTTCACAAACCTTCCACTGTACCACTTACTTTGGCAGCACTGTAAAGACAGCTTGGTAAGGTTTCATAACATTGGTAAATTTCAGTGTCCCCCAGCTGTGTTCTTGTTGACATATGGTGGTGTCAACGTGGGACATTCATTATTATTGTGCATGTTCTTCGTGTGTGCCATTGTGAGAGTGTCAGAGCTTGAACTAGAGCAATGAACAACCATTAAATTTCTTAGTAGGCTTGGAAAGAGTGGAAGTGAAATCAAGGACATGTTAGCCGAAGTTTATGGGGATAATGCCATGAAGAAAACAGCAGTGTACAAATAGATTAAACATTTTTCTAAGGGGAGAGAAAGTGTCACTGATAAAGAAAGGTTAGGGTGGCCAGTAACGAGGAGAACTGACAAAAACATCGTTGAATTGTGCATCAAAATCATCCACTGACTGTGAAAAGCATAGCAGACCAAGTAAACAGCAATAGAGAACAGTCAGTAAAATCAAACTGAAAATCTTATGAGAAAAGTGTGGCTCTCACATTACCACAATGCACCAGCTCACATAGCACTGTCTATGAGGGAGTTTTTAGCCAATAAACAAATAACTGTATTATAACATCCACTCTACTCACCTGACCTGGCCCCCAGTGCCTTTCTTCTCTACCTGAAAATAAAGAAAATATGGAAAGAAGACATTGCGATGACATTCAAGACATCAAGGGTGATACAACAACAGCTCTGAGGGCCATTCCAGAAAAAGAATTCTGAAATTGCTTTGAACGGTGGAGTGCGTTCTGGCATCAATGCACAGCTTTCCCCACGGGGAGTACTTCGAAAGTGACAACAGTGATATTCAAGAATGAGGTATTTTTTCTAGGCTGAATTTGTGAACTTGATTGTCAGATATCATATATATTTTGGAATGGCTAATGGCTAATTAACCTATGTCTATCTCTCATACTTATCATTTATTTATGGTAGAATGCTTAAAATCTACTCTCTTTGCAGTTTTCGAGTGTACAGTATATTGTTATTGGCTATACTGTGGTATGCAATAGATCTCTTAGACTTTTTTCTCTATCTAACTAAAATTTTGTGTCCTTGGACCAACATCTCCCCACTCCCACCCCAGCCTCTGAGAACCACCATTCTACTCGCCACTTCTGTAAGTTCAACATATAAGAGTCCGTGCATAAGTGAGATCACACGGGTTTGTCTTCCTGTGCCTGGCTCATTTCACTAACATAATTATCACCTCCAGCTGTATCAGTGCTGTCCCAAATGACAGGATTAACTTCCTTTGAAGGCTAAATAGTATTTCATTGTGTTTATATACACCCCATTTTCTTGATCCATTTATCCGCTGATGGACATTTAGGTTAATCATCCTCCATAGGATAAGGAGGACTTTTTCATGGTTTCAGTTACCTGCTATTAACCATGGTCTGAAAATATTAAGTGAAAAATTCCAGAAATAAACAATGTAACAAGTTTTTTCAGTTGTGCGCTGCTCTGAGTAGCATGAGGAAATATTATGCCGTTCCCCTCAGTTCCACCTGGGACATGAATCATCCCTTTGTCCAGTATTTCCATGCTGTCTACATGACCTTCCATTCGTCACTCACTAGCTATCTCAGGTATCAGTTTGAGAAAACATGATATACTTTACATAGGGTTCAGTACCATTCCCAGTTGCAGGCATCCACTGGGGATTCTGGACTGTAACTCTCACAGATAAGGGGGAACTACTGCCCTTTTTAAACTCCCAGAGTGATTGCAATGTACAAACAGGTTTGGAAATTTCCCTTACCTTCAATGCATGAGGTGCGTATTATTTGCCTTGGAAGTTCCTACGCCTAGCTAATGTGCCTGGCATATAGTAAGCTTTCAAATAATGTTTTTCACCTAACTAAGAGAAGAATAAAGTGTCAATCAATAATAGTTTCCTATGATGTAGCTTCATCTACTTGCTTTCCCTGGGAGGCAAGGAGACAGTGGAAAGAAGAACGGGCAGAAAAGGGAAGGCCAGAGTACAAAGAACCAAAAGTTAACGATACTTCACATAATAATTTTTCTGGGGTTTTAATGGCCATGACGTGACCCTCTTAATAAAAATGTATTTCAGCCTTGAAAATTTTGATGTCCACTAAGACAATGACTCTCTGTGACTGAAACTTTTGATGTCCACTAAGACAATGAATAAGTACCCTCTTGCTCATATACCTTTTCCAAAGTAATGGTCACAGAGAGGCTACTCCCAGGAATAATTATGTCATGGGGAAGTGTCTTAGGTTGAGTTCCCCCAAGAAGTTGACTTTGAGAGAAAATACAATAGAACCTACATAGTTGACCACCTCCCTACATTGACCATCAACCTAAGTTGGCCTTATTTTCACAGACTGGACATGCACCACATGTATGTATCAGTACAGTAGGCCTAGTTCCTTATATTGATTGCCTTCATATGACCAGTTTGCTACAGTCCCTTGGGTGGTAATTCTGCTGTAGAGAGGTTCTACTGTAATTTATTTGGAAGGTGATCCCAGAAAATAACAGGAGGAATGAAAAAGAGACTGAGAGGAGGGGAGAAGTGAGAGCAAAAAAGGAAGGATGACAGTAAAGGGGTGCCCAGTCTGGGGTTGACTTTATGGGCAATCCACCTCTCCAAGCCCTCATGTAGTTTACCACTCTATTGTCTCATGCCTCATGACTTTGATTCCACGCTGTGCACCACAGATTACACAGCCTATCAGCAGAGAGCTTTTATATAGGAATAATAGTAAAAATGATACTGAAAATTATCATTAGTACAATCTAACATTAGGTAATATTATGAACACTGACTACATACCAAGCATATAACTCATTTTCTCCTCCCAACCATCCTAACAGACTATTCTTTGATTCCATTTACATGTAAATGGAGATTTCAGGAGAACCAAAGACCTGCCCAGGTCATACAAGCTGGTAAAAGGCTGACAGGAATTTGAACCCTGACCTATCTACCCCCAACCTCTTTTGTTAAAGGCTCTTGAGCTTCCACAGCAAGGTTCAACCTGCAAGGAACTAAAAAAGAAATTTTGGATTGGTTAGCAAGTTTAAAAAAAAAAAAAAAAAAGCCCGTTTTAAAAAAGGAAAATTACAAGGCTAAAACTTCATTTAAAAAAATTTTTTTAAAGAAGAAAAGTAAAAAAATCAGGTTATAATTAAAATGGTGTTTTAAGAAGTGTTTTGTAATCTACAAAAGATCTTACAAGTATAACAACTGTACTGTTTATCTTGAACTGAGATGAAATGTATAACCACATTTTTGGTTACAAAATGAAAGATGAAATAGTGGTAAGTACTCTTCAATTTTGTATTTCTAATGTAATGGCTAAATTTCATTTCACTGTTACTTTTATCTTCCATCTCCAGAGGATGATAGAAAAAGACACATTAAAATGTGATAGAAACAGTAGAACTTCAAGCAATGTCAAATAAAATGCCTTCTGTGACGTTGCTGTTTTGATTGCATGGCATCTTATAGACTTTGGTCTCTACCAGAATGATCAATCTGTCACTTGAGTTATTTGACTATTGATTAATTTTCAGAAATATGTTGACATAAGTCTTACCATAAAAAGAAAATCAGCTCCCCTGTCTCCTGCCACCAGGATTCTGACTCTCAGGTCTTTGCCTTTTTGCATGATTAATGTTGTTCTGAACCGAAAGAATCAATAAACATTTTCTGAAGCAGAGATGTCTACATCCCTAAAGAGGGTTGCCCATTTCGTTTTCCACTCAATCTACAAAATGCATTACCCTTTGGAATGAAAGGGTCAGGCCTGGCTGGTTGATGAGAATCAGGGAGTCTATTCCAGTTTATTTATCATTTTTCTTTTCCATGTGAAAAGCCTTACATTTAGGGGTACACCAAATAGCCTCTCTGGTGGCCTAAAAGAGTAACTACATTTGCACATTCCCAAATGACTAAGTTAAACCGTGGAAGGATTCCATCCTCTGAGATTCTATTTTGAATGATGCTTATATTGTCTTTTTAAGAGGAAAAACTGAAATACACACACACACACACACTCTTCCTATAAGATTCTCCAGAATAGACAGTATCATCCTCAAGTGCTTAGACATCTACCCTGTTCCAGGAGACATCATTTGCTTAGATGGAGAAAAAGCTTCCTTCTCTACTGATGCCATATAGGTTGGTCTCCTGCCTTTTTGAGGAGAAAGATATGGCCTTGCTGTGCATAAACATAACTGTGTCCCCCACACGAGAGCCCAGGAAAGAGCATGGAGGTCACCAAACAATAGATGTGGGAGAGAGAAGAGAGACGCATTTCCTTGGAGTCCTCTCTTTGTCCACACCATTACAGAGTATTGTTATCAAAGCTAAAACCGTGACTTCAATACGTGTCAAGGTTAGGGCTCCTTTCCAAGTAAAATGAATGAAGTGATTTGGAGGCAAGATTTTAACATTTGAAGAAATAAAAATGGCATTCAATACACATGTCAAGTACTCTTGGCTCTCCTCTGCCCTCGATCCCCTACGGGATCATACTCCCTGGTGCCAGGGAAGGGTGACAAGGGGGCACAACCATACATAATATGTGGCATCTAACACAAAACCACTGTCTCATTCTATATCACTCCAGACCCAGAGAAGTTGAGAAAAAATTGATGGCTGAATGCACGGCTGAGCCCTTTGTCTAGTAGAAATAGGATTCTTCTTGTGACTTGGGTCTCCAGAGTTGGGGCTAATTCACAAAATAAAGAAAGATAAGGGAAACATGATCTGATAAGCCTGGAAATGACTGCCAATTCATTTAGCCTGAATGAGGTCCCCCTGGGACCTTGTCAACACACTGGATTTGAGCTCAAGAGTTCCAAGAAAAGATTTTTCCTGTACACGCAGTCCTGGGTCACCAGCTTACAAAGGAAGAATGGGAAGACTTTATTTTCTTAAACAAGATGCCATGACAAGCTTTGGGTTTAACACAGCAATGATTCCAAAATCAGCCAGCTTCTGGGGCTATTTGTGGCACGAATCTTCAGAGGGAATTCTCTCCGTGCCTGGAAAGAAGAAAAATTAGCATTCCAACCATGTCATTGAACCAACTTGGGACGTTATTTAATATATCTAATTACATGAGAATAATTTCATTACCACTGGCTTTCATTTGAATATGCTGCAAATGGTCAAAAAAATTTATATCTCCTTCCTGTAACCACGTCCCTAATGAGATTTTTGTGGCTGAAGATTTACTCCATATGACAACCACAAGGTACCGAATTTCAAGCTAAATGAACACATTAAGCAACCAGGCAGTACTTCTTGGGTTCCTAATTACCATTATTTACAAAGTATCTTATAATCACCAGGCAAATGACATTAAAGTCCTGTGTATAACTTTGCAGGGAGTGCCTGAGTGATGACACACTTCTACTTCCAGAGGCCAGGAGTTGCTGGGCTCTTCAGTCAGCTCCTGCCTCCATCTTTTTTTTTTCTTTGAGACAGAGTCTTACTCTGTCACCCTAGCTGGTGTGCAGGGACATTATATCATCAATCACCACAGACTGATGAAACTCTTAGGTTCAAGCAATCCTTCTACTTCAACCTCCCAGGTAGCTGGGCTGCAGGTGTTTACCACCGTGACTGGCTAATTTTTCTATTTTTTTGTAGACTCAGTCTATGGCAGTGTTACCCAAGCTAGCTCTGAAACTCTTGACCTCAAGCAATCCTCCTGCCTCAGCCTCCCAGAGCACTAGGATTACAGGCATGAGCCTGGGCCCAGACTCCTGGCTCCTTATTAACCATCCAAATGACCCACAGTGGAGAAAGGGGCTGGGATGCAAGACAGCCCCATGCATCTGCCACTTGCCCTCTCTTACTAGGCTCCAGTGACCTGGGTTTCCTGCTCTGGGTAGGATTTCCACCAAGATGAAAAACAAAGCTTTCCCCACTTTGCTGCTCCCTCCTACTCCTTCTTTGTTTTCTTTCTCTCACTTTTTCTAGCCTGCTTCATGTTCCCTACTCTGAACACCACCAGAAAGCAAACACTCAAAAATGAATCTGACTACCTAAGAATGAAAGCCTTCAGCCTTTTAATTTTAGCCCTGTCCAGTCTCCTGGGATATTTAGCTAAGCATTATTTATAGAGAATGACATCATCCATGATACCTTAAAGACTAACTGATAAATATGTCAAAATCCACGCGGCATCAAATGGCTCACCTAGGAATTTGGCATTCACAACATCTTTCCTTAACTTTGTATATGGCTCGGCCCAACTGCCCCCCACACATCTTCAGACCCCTCTGTTACCAGTGTATTACCAGTGCACCCCTGTCTTTTGTTTCACCACCAGTCCCCTAATTACTTAACCATATGGGCATGCAGGAGCACTGAAATGCCATTTTATTGGAATCAGCGGGGAGGGGACTGCAGTTACAGATCAAACCAAGCCGCCAATAAAACCTCATTAATACCTGCAGCTTTAGAGAAAGAGCAAGAGCAATGGCCAGCCGTGCTTTAAAAATGTCAAGAATATAGGATGACAAAGGCACCCTCCTTCCCCTCCAACCCCCTTCCAACACCTCCCCACCAAGAACCATAATGTTTTATCCAGACATGGAGAGAAAAGACATCCCCCCCAAAGAAACCCGAAGGGGGAAAAATGCAGTAAATTTAGTCCTTCTTCCCCCATAAATCTTCTGCCACTGTAAGCAAGTTCATTCCGACATAATCTCTAGGAGAGCAAAAGAGAGCTTCAGGTGAAAGGTTACCTACATTTATAATGTCAGGCACCCGGCCTTCCAGGTAAAAGGTAAATGGTAATTTTGTCATTAGCATGCCTGACCCCTTGGCCTCACCATATCTCAGAGAAAGCATAAGAACGGCTCACCTGTCAAGATGCAAATACTTAAAGGTCAATGTGCACAGAAATCTTCCAGAGCTTACAACTGAATTGCTGACACCTTTTTATTATTGCCCGCTTAAATAAATGATTCAGGGGGCAAGACAAGGAACGACTGGCTTAATGTTGAGTCTTACAGGAGGTATTCTTGGGGGATGCGTTTCAAAATTATTTTTAAAATGTTTTTGCTATATGTGGGTATTAAGGAGCAAGGAAAGCCTTGGAACTTCACAAGCATTCCCAGGCTTGAAGGATTTTTCCGTATTCCTCAAAAATACACTGTCAGTTTTAATGTAATTACTTAAGGAATTTTCACCCTCATTTTTTGCATTTTATCCCATGTAAAAATAATTCCTTCATTTTTTTCTTCCATTTTTTGGGGAGTGGAGCAGGAAGGCAGAAAGGAAGTTTTTCACTGTATTCTGTGGACATGACCCAATTGAAAAGTAACGGAGACGAATAGAAATTTGAAAGATTATTCTCCTTATTGTTTTGTTCTACATATGATTTTTTCACAAGTCAAATCAGTTGCTTTAAAAGTAAGCATAGCATTCCCTCAAATGACTGAACATGGAATTACTACATGGCCCTGCAAGTTCAATTCTAGGCACATACCCAAGAAAATTGAAAGGGAACAGAACCAATACTTTGACACCAGTGAAGGTAACAATATTAATCACAATAGTCAAAAGGTAGAAATGACTCAAGTGTCCATCAACAAATGAATAAACACTATGTGGTATATTCACACAATGGAATATTATTCAGCCTTACAAAGGAAGGAAACTCTGGCACAAAGTTCCACCACATTGAACCTTGAGGACATTATGCTAAGTTAAATAAGTCAGATAAAAAAAGGACAAATGCTGGAAGATTCCATTCTGATGAAATGTCCAGAATAGGGAAATCTACAGTGACAGAAAATAGATTATTCATTACCCAGGGTTGGCAGGAGCAGGGAGGTGGATTTGGCAGTCAAAAGCTCAGAGGCGCAGAACACCTTTTTGGGTTAATGAAAACGTTCTAAAATTATGTGGTGATGGATACACAACTTTGTGAATATATCAAAAGCCACCAAATTGTGTGATTTAAATGGGTGAATCATATGTTACATGCATCATATTTCAATGAAACTACTTCCAAAAAGTAAGCATGATACATTTGGGTGGAAATGCTAATATTATAAATGGCATAAAGGTAGAGTTGCCAGATAAAATAGATCTTTTTATTTGCTGAGTCTTACAAGGCTAGGTAAAAGAGCTCTGATAAGTCCTACAAAGAATACCTTAAAATTATTCATTCAAGTTATGCTTATTGGATTTATTCTCCACATGGATAAGAATTTTCTTCTCTGAACTTTAGAATTTCTCCATTTTTCATTATTAAAGAATTGACATTTCCTCTGAATTTCTGTCTACATGACAATCCTCAACTGGTGCTACCAAGGTGCACACTCCTAACTGGAGCCTTTGTAAGTTCTTGCTGAAATGTAAAACACTGGGACTTCCAGCATTCTGGAAGTACTGAGGAAGATTGATTACCTTTCACTAGCTCCTTGCTGGTCAGAAAAACCGCTCATCACACTGAGATTAGTTCCCTGCTTTTAAATAAATTCTTGACCCTTTTTGAGCTACTTTATCACAACCACTTGTCTGAATCCCTCATATCACCATAGTAAAAGACCATTATCAAATGGGCTCAAGGAAGAAAAATAGGCACAAAAGAGAAATGTACAAATAGGTTTTAAGGTGTCAAATAGGCTGTTAAAGGTGTCAATCCTAATTTTATCTTGAAAACCCAACTTAAAGCAAAAGCAAATATCAACTGCAAACTGTCCATCCAAGTGTTTACTGTTCCCAAGAAGGCAAGCAACTCTCAAGAAAATCTATTTGCAGCATTATAATGGACCAAATGTTTATATCCCCCCATATTTGTATGTTGATGTCCTAACCACCAACGTGACACTGCTAGGAGGTGGAGCCTTTGGAAGGTGATCATGAGAGTGGAGCCCTTACAAATGGGATTAGTGGCCTTACAAAAGGCATCTCACAGCAGGAAGACACCACCTGTGAGGAAGAGGGCCTCACCAGACACTCAATCCACCAGCTTGATCTTGGACTTGTCAGCCTCCAGAGCTGTGAGAAATAAGTTTTTGCAGTTTATAAGTCACTCAATTTATGGTATTCTGTTATAGCATCCCAAAAAGAGTAAAGTAAGCCTCTACCTTCGCTGACATCAATAACCAGTCTGTGATGTATTACTTATCCCTCTATATGACTCAAGTAGGAAGGTATGGGTGTTTTTGCGAGGGCGTGATTGATCCCTTTGAAGGGGGATCAGGCTAAGCCTTCTCAAGATTTTTACCTCAGAGGATCTAATAACTATGCCTTACCCTCACCTGTCAGACTTCCTCCCTCAGATCTCCTGGCTTCCTCTGGTCCAACCCACTGGTTGTGCTTTCCTTCTCTACTCCTAACCCCTGCCATTTTTTAAATTAGCTAAAGAGCATCACCATCCCTATGATTACTGCATCATGGAGAGATTTTCTCTTTCCAGATGGAAGGGGATATTCTAGACAGGCCTCATCTCAGCCTTTCTCTTCCTCCTCCTTTCCTCTCATTCCCTTCACCTCTTCCTCTCTTTCTGTCTCTCATTCTCCTTACCACTCTGCTGTCCCACATACCCAAATTCCTGTGCAGATTTTGCAACTCTCTGAGAAGTATTTATAAAGAATCTACTCAAATTGGGAGTAAGGGCAAGACACTCAGACAATTAGGATTCTGCCAAAAATTCTCACCAACAGCTTGTGAATAAAACAAATTCTTCCATGAATCTTTTCAAGATCCTCCTTGGTTAATCATCTGTGTAACTGCCCATCAGAAACCAAAAAACTGGGAGGCCCATTTACTTAACAGTACTTGAAAGTTTGAACTCTGATCAAGCTCTGCATAGGGCTCATGGCCATCCTGAAATGAATGGGATGGGCTTTCTTTAGAGGCTTGGGCTTTCTGTAGAGGGTGAGAACTTTATTACGCTGATGTACATGTGGATCAATATTATTTTAAAATGTGATGGCATGGTCTTGAGCTTCAGAGTGGATCAAATGGAATCAACATGAAAAGTAAGAAACCACTGATAAGACCCAGCTGAATTTGAGCATCCCTGATCCAGAGCAAGGAAGGCTCCGTTGCCATCTGTGTAAAGGGTAGGACACAGTACATGTAAATTTAAAGTTTATTCTCCACCTGTCTACAGGGGTATTAGAGACACTTAATTAATTTCTAGAAAGTATAAATGCAATCAGTAAATCCAAATTCTGAACAATCTATCTGTTCAGCTAGCTATAAGGAAACATGTAGAATGACTCATTTTCTTCCCTTCTCTTTTTCATTTTCAGTTATCTTAATGCTTAAAGATAGTTTAAACATTATTTTATCTATTCTGTTTGAAGGAATGAAAGAAAGGTTCCAGAGGTTATCCCACGCTACAAAGTCTAAGGATAAATATCCTCATTTGAACCCTAAAATCAAATCAAATCTTATAATGCCCTATATCCTTACAATCTTATTTTTACATAACCCAATGATCAAAATCCCTACTTCTGTATATACTTGTATTTGTATGTAGTATGTGGAATATGTGTTTGTATACATTTATTTGCATATGGAGAGATATAAAGGTAAATTCTAGGTTGCAAACATCAATTAGGGGTGTGGTGTAGGAGAAAAGGATCAGAAAGAAAAGTGGGAGTTGAGCAAAAAGGGAAAAGGGAAAAAATGAGGTTACCAAGCACTAACATATGTGGTATCACCCATTTATAGGATTTTGAGTGTTTTATTTCAATTTTAAGAAATTTGTGCAATTTAAAATGTAAACAATAATGCAAAGCGAATTTTTAAAGCAAGAGTTTCTGGCCCTTCTATATTTGGATAAAATTCCTGCTATGGTAAAATCTGTAGCACTGAAGTTTGGCTACCTTTGTGCTTGTTGCTGGAAATTCTCAGTGTGTGAGCTCTGGGAGGGTGGGGGCTGTAACTACCAGGTGGGGTTGCTAGAACATGAGCGTAGATGCTTAAGTGATGTCTTGACAGAAAGAGTGACTGGCAAGACACCAATGCCAAAAGATCCTCAGACCTACAGGAGACAGGTAGACTGTCCCCCTTGACTGACAAAAAGAAGCCACATATTCTAACACTAAATAGCAAATTGATGACGTAGCATACCAGACTTGAGAAATTTTTGAAAAAAATGTTCCCTGTTTTAATTTCACATCTGATGATGACATTCTATCCTGTTTTAAGAAAAAAAGTAACTTGATAATGCAAAATAAATGGAAAATAAATATCGCTTGGTATCCAACCATTTTTTCTCTGCCACACATCAGAAGAATAAGAGTTGTCTTGGGCCACACATTAAATACACAAACACTAATGATGGCTGATTAGCAAAAAAAAAATCACTTTTTGTGATATCCCACACCGCTGAAAAGCAAAAAACGTCCTCATAAAAATCAGCATGCGGCCCACAGGCTATAGGGTGAACACCCCTAAAAACCTTCTCATTCCTATCCCCTTTTCACCCCAGCCATTTACAATCTCCATTGTTTGGTATCATAAAAAAGCACAGAGGTAAACTCTCAGGAATACTTTTCCTCTGAACACAGGGTAAGCAATCGAATTTTCCATTTCAGTGTACCATCTGTACCTTCATTATCCTGGACTTTTGTACTATCTCTGTATAGGTAAGAAAAAAAATTATTTTAGCCATACTTCACAGCTGTTTTTTTTTTTCAAGAGATTTTGCTGAATTGTGATCATCTCTCAATACTGGTCCTCCATATCCATTTAATGAGAACTTCTTTATAACTTTCCAGCACAGTGTTAATTCACAGGAATTTATACCATTAAAGTCATTAAACTATCACTTACTGCTTTATGGAAAGCCTATAGAGGCTATGAAAGAGGATGCTAATAACTGAAACTCACTCCCTGATTCTGCAAAAGAAGTAAATATTGTGCTCCATTTCACTATATCTGTCTTCTTGTCTTTTTAAAAACCAGACATTCTTATCATCAATTAATTTTTTTTATTTTTCAATTGTTCTTTTTTTCTAGGTAAAAAGATACCATTTTACTTGAGGAAGAGAAAAAGCTCTTCAATTTAAATGAAAATGTGGACCCATACACTAGTGATATTGTTTTGTTTCACTCCACTAATTATTTAACAAGCAGTATTCGCACTTTCATCCCATCTTTTCTCTGCCTTTAAGTGAACATGGCCTCGTAAACACTGTTCACAGAAGCAATACATTTAGCTGTGTCGGATTCTGTTGGTTCCCAGCAAGCTTCAGACAGGGGACATAAAAAAGGGTGACAGTTTCAGAAGGCACTAAAATTTTATACTTGGCTTTGCGACCAGGATTAACACATTTTAGCTAAAACTCCATAAGAAATGCTGGTTGTTCTGCTGTGCGTCCGTCACAGCCATGAAAGCTCCCCAACCCGGCAGCCTTCCCCATAAACAGTAAGTGTATTGTAAAACCGTTTATAGCTGTTATAAAAATATTTTGACTATTTTACCCAACCACCTGAGTGAGACACCTGATACTAGTTACAGGGGAAAGGAAAAATAGATTCCTCTTTCCAGTCCAGCCTTTCAGAATTGGGGGGGTTGGTGGAAAAGAAGAAAGTGACTTTTCTATTAAAGTCGTATGCAGCAAGGGCCAGCAGCATCTCTGTTATAAGGTCTCATCCAAACAAAGTGTCTACTCTTCGGCTTTATTTCCACTAGCAAAAGTATTCATCCCGCTCTGGCTTCATCTGAGAGAGGCCTGGTCATTTACTGGGATGGAGTTCGGGCTACTGCCTATCGAAAGGAATGGAGAAGCCAACGCAGGACATTTCCAGAGCTATCCTCACAAAATCACTTCCTCCAGGATACAGCCCCGGGAGCAGCAGCCTGGAGTTCAGCCCACACCTGCCCCTGACACGTTTGGAAACACCAACACAACTTGGCCTTGCCCTATTCTGTTCTCATGCGCCTTCTCCATCTGTCCACATGATACCAACTAGACTCTACTCTCAGTGCTGCCCTGAAATCCAGAAGCTAGTCTTTATTTCACATAGGAATATAGACTGAGAGACTGGATATAAAAGTAGACGAAGGCCAGACCATTTATAAACTAGATAGTCTGTGCCTAGGAAACCGGCCCAGGGAGCCAGCCTGCTATCTGAAATGCAGGCTTTTAGGAAACTAGACATTATCTCCAGTAACAATCATGGAAGCCAAACAATAACCTCTGTAATGATTGCTCCCAAATATCCAGGACTTAATTAATAACAGAGAGCTTGCTAATTTTTGTCCCTCCTTCCAAGTCAGCACCAACCAGCTGCCTCCAGCATCTGTGCCAACAGCCTCCAATCCAGACATACCAGAAGCCTTTTTTTCCCTCCATTCTACATCTTCTCTCCTCCTCTGCCTGCCTTTTCTGCAGAAAGACGAGTGATGAAGGCTGATCCCCTAGCTACATACAGCGAGTTCTGAATAAATAGCTTTTGCTTGTTCTCATTTAGTTAATCTTCATTTATTTTCACAGAAGAAAAATAATTCTTTCCTATTAACTGTAGGCATGTCTTCAAGGGCAATTCTATTAAATGACTAGCCCCAGTTTTTGGAGAAATATTCTGGTACTCACTGCAAATAGGAACAAATTACGTCCAAATCTCTGGGATTTTCCCAGGGGGCTCTGTGAGGTGAGTGGCTGCTTACACTGACCCATACAAAACATGGATGGGCCATAGAATGGAAGGAAAGTGCAGAATTTATGGCTATACTTCTGATGGATGCTTGGCTTTGTGTGACCATTTAAAGTCCTACCCAGACCCCAGAATCCATGTTAAGCTATATTTCTTCCTGCCAACTAAAAAATAAAAACAAAACAAAAATCTCCCCAACCCTTCTTGGAAAGAAAATTGAACTCAGGGCTATCCTCCCAGCCCAGCCTTCCCACTACCCTTGATATTCAGCCACGCTGGCCCCATTCATGCCTCAAATATAAAGCGCATTTTGCTCTCCCCTAGATCCCTTTTCCCCAGCCCACAGTAAAGTTTACCCAATGTTGAAGAAGACATGTCACCTCCTGTCTTTATGTTCTCCTGACTTGCTGAAGCAAAATCATTTGCTCATTCATCTCTGTTTGCAGAACAGAATATGAACCCCTGTAACAGCACATCAGAGCAATTTACTTACGTGGCCATCTCCCTAGATGGGCTGAAACTCCTCAAGGACAGGAACTGTGTCATAGTAGATCATATCTCTAAGTCAACTGAAATATATGAAGGAAAGAAGGGAGGGAGAAAGCGAGGAAAGAAGGAAAGATGGGAGGATTGACTTTAAGAATTGTTTAATTTGCATTTCCACCAGCAGTCCAGAAGTGTTCCCTTTTCTCCACATCCATGCCAACATCTATAGTTTTGGGATTTTGTTATGTACACTACTCTTACTGGAGTTAGACAATATCTCAAAGTGGTTTAATTTGCATTTCTCTGAGGATTAAAGATGATGAGCATTTTTTCATGTGTCTGTAGACCATGCTCTCATCTTCTTTGGAGGAGGTTCTGTTCAGGAGAACACTCAGGGATCTAAAAGTTGATCTGCCATTAGATCCTGCAATTCCTCTACTAGGAGTATATCCAAAAGACCAAAAATCACCTTGCACAAAAGATATTTGCACCAGATTATTCATTGCAGCTCAATTCATAATAGCCAAGTCCTGGAAGAAGCCCAAGTGCCCATCGACCTATGAGTGGATTAATAAATTGTGGTATATGTACACCATGGAATACTATGCAGCTTTAAAAAAGATGTAGCCTTTACCTCTTTTATGTTTACATGGAGAAACCTGGAACATATTCTCCTGAGAAAAGTATCTCAAGAATGGAGGAAAAAGTATCCTATGTACTCAGTGCTTCTATGAAACTCAA
This sequence comes from Arctocebus calabarensis, assembly GCA_963573935.1. Lineage (NCBI taxonomy): Eukaryota > Metazoa > Chordata > Mammalia > Primates > Lorisidae > Arctocebus > Arctocebus calabarensis. The sequence continues at coordinate 7,183 of CAUYON010084335.1, read as the reverse complement.
CTTATATTTACCCTTTCTTATGAAAGATAGAACACAACTATAGCCCAGAATGAAGGAGAGAAATGGAGGGAGAAGGGAGGGGACAGGGGAGGTTTGATAGAGGGAGGGTAAAAGGCGAGACCACACCCATGGAACATATTGCAAGGGTACAAGTCAAATCTGTCAAGTGTAGAACATAAACTTCTTAACACAATAAACAAGTAAATGAGGCAAAAGCTATGTTGATTGGTTTGATGTAAGCACATCAGATTGTATAAAAAAATTGACACATTGTACCCCACATATGCATAAACGTATTCATGATCTAGGTGTATATGACTTAATAAAAAAAAAAAGAATTGCTTAAAACATCCAACCTTCATGTCCTTCTGTTTTCTACATAAAGCTCTATTTCCAGGTGCCATTTCTGTTCAGGCATATCTAATAATATTGTAGTCAGATTCTAGTATAAAGCATTTGCTCATATTAGAACAAAAGGCATAAACCTCCCCAAGTCCTCAAGATACCAACCCTTTTTCTTAGCCCAGTAGACAGCCAGATGGATATAGTTTCATTTGGACTCTGCCCTTCTGGCTCTGTGCATTGTTTCCTACGTTCATGGAATACTTGCTTCAGCATCTGTAACATAAGAAAAGTAACACCAACTCAGAGGGCCATTTTTTGCGCAATTAAATGAGATAAGTAGATAAAATTCCTGGCATTCAAAAGGTACTTGCTCATTGCTTCCTCTATTCTATTCAATCATCTTAATTCAGGCATTCAAAATCAGAACCCAGTAACCCTGGATTGCTTCAGACACCAGCCACACAGTGGCTTAATAATCATTTTCCTCTAGAGAACCTCAGGTCTTAAAAGCTTTTTGGACAATACCTCCCAAACAGGAAGTTACATTGTCAAGCAAATCCATCTCCCCTGATGAAATTAGGTGTGAGTCTCAGAGATGAGACACGCTCAGTGCAGATGGGACCAGAAAAGTGGCCTGCAAACTGGAGCCTGAGAAGCTAAGCTGAAGCAGGACAGCTGACCTCGTCTGCTCAGCTCACAATCTTTCCCACATTTCCCCGTGATTATCTAGTTAAAGTTTCACCATGATTGGGAGGATGTTTGTCTAAGGAGACTTTGAGGAATTAGTCACCCGTGGATAATAGATGTTGGGATACTGGTAAAGCTTACTCTGATAATATGATGTTTTCTTTGATGATTTTTTGAGATATTTTGTTAAAGTGCAAAATCACCTTCATATTGTTTAAACATTTTGCATTGTTAGAATAAAGACCTCTTGGATGTCTTTTTCTATCATATGAAGTTAAAATTTTCTAATTTTGTTTCTTAGTACTTGGATTTGTAACTGAGGCAAAACAGAATGGAGAGACTACACTTGCTGTTCTCCAGAATCTCTGCCCTTCATGTTTGGACCTAAACCACGTCTCAATCTTGGCTGGACAGTGACAGATGGCCTGACCCTCTCGTCCAGGAACACTATTGTCTTAGGAAGCCAGTTCTCCCTGTGGACTCTATGTATCCACCTCTTCCTCCTCTGCCCCCAACCCCCTCCCTCTAGGTCAAGAGAAAGGCTGCCCGGGAGGGTCAGACAGAATCGGCCTCTCCACTCAGCCTCTGAAAGAGCTGCACATTCCAGGGAGCTGAACCACAGTAAATAAAAATATTGCCTGAGGTGAGGATAACACAAAGGGAGGCTGGGGCCTGAAATAGGCTGCCCATCTGACCTCAGACAGCCCAGCGGAGCCCCCGGGGGCAGTTTCCTTGACCTCTCCCCTCTCTTGGGACACCTGCTGCCGCTCTGGCTGTATTTCTGGAGGTTGCCATCAAAGCAAAGGGTGAAGAATGGTTTAGGCAGTTTGGGGGAGGGGCAGTAAGAGGAAGACAGGAGAGGGAGAGTAATGGTACAGAGGAAAAGGAATGAAAATTGTATTAAATAAAGAAATTCTGCAAGGAAATAATTTACGTGAGCTCCATGGAGCACCCCAAAGAGTAGCTTGAAGTTTGATTCTAAACAGTCAAGATTTGTCCTTGGTGCCCTTTTCCACACTCTGTTTGAAGTTATCATCCTTGGAATTTGCTGAGCAAGGCTGAAAGATGGAAGGCCCTAAGGATGCACGATCACAGGTCACTGAAGACAGCGGCATCAATCTCTGTGACATCGCACATGGGAAAGCAGAGCTACAGACACTCCCGCAGCTTCCTTAAACACCGCAAGGACGGGGACACGGTGTCCACACTCTGCAGGCTTCCATGCCAATGATCACCTTTCTCCTCCAAACTAGGAAAAGGGCTGGGTGGTCTTGAGCTCAGAGCCCCCCTCTTGTTCATGTTAAGTTGACTTCATTTTCAGCTATTCCCTAGAAAGGGATGTGTGTGGGAAATCCAATAGCCTAGGCACAAAAGTCATTTGACTTCAGTTCTGAATGACATTTGTCCTCTGAATTGGTCCTGCAGGAAAAAGGTTGAGTGGCCCTGAAGTCAACACAACACAGAGTGAAGCCTGGGGATGCAATAACATCCAAGGAAACCCTTGGCAAGACCCTGCTCACCTCCTAGAGTCTCTCATGACTCCAGCAGAGCAGAATTTTCCCTCTTCTGTGTTCACACAGCATGTAATCCAGATGCCTGTTATATCATCAGTCACGTTTATTATAAGCTATAGATCTGATGTCAGTCTGCTCAATGGACTGCAAGCCTGTCTCTCCAAGGCAAGGACTTTGGTCTGATCCAACTTAGCACAGTGCCCAATATAATATGAATAATTACACAAAAACAGAGAGGTAGATTTATGGAACAGAATAGAGAACCAAAAGATGAACCCAGCCACTTATCATAATTTGATCTTTGATAACCCTATCAAAACACTCATTGGGGGAAAGACTCCCTATTTAACAAATGGTGCTGGGTGAACTGGCTGGTGACCTGTAGAAGACTAAAACTGGACCCACACCTTTCACCATTAACAAAAATTGATTCTCACTGGGTAAAAGATTTAAACTTAAGACATGAAACTATAAAGATACTAGAAAAGAGTGCAGGGAAAACACTTGAAGAAATCAGCCTGGGAGACTATTTTATGAGGAGGACCCCCCTCTCGGCCCCGGCAACTGAAGCAACACCAAAAATACATTACTGGGATCTGATCAAACTAAAAAGCTTCTGCACAGCCAAGAACACAATAAGTAAAGAAAACAGCCTTCAGAATGGAATATTTTTGCAGGTTATGCTTCTGTCAAGGGTCTGATAACTGGAATCCATAGAGACCTCAAATTAATCAACAAGAAAAGAACAAATAACCCCATTTCTATGTGGGCAAGAAACTTGAACAGAAACTTCTCTGATGAAGACAGGTGCATGCCCCACAAACACATGAAAAAATGCTCATCATCTTTAATCATCAGAGAACTACAAATCAAAACCACTTTGAGATACATCTAACTCCAGGAAGATTAGCCCACATCACAAAATCCAAAAACTACAGATGTTGGCGTGGATGCAGAGAGAAGGAAACACTTCTACACTGCTGGTGGGAATGCTAGCTAATACAGCCTTTTTAGAAAGAAGTTTGGAGAACACTCAAGGAACTAAAAGTAGACCTACCATTCATTCCTGCAATTCCTCTACTAGGTATATACCCAGATGATCAAAAACCATTTCACAACAAAGACATTTGCACCAGAATGTTTATGGCAGCCCAATTCATAATTGCCAAGACATGTAAACAGCCCAAGTGCCCATCAACACATGAATGGATTAACAAACTGTGGTATAAGTACACCATAGATTACTATGCAGCCATAAAAAAGATGGAGACTTCACATCTTTTATGTTTACCTGATGGAGCTGGAACAGATTCTCTTAGTAAAGTATCTCAAGAATGGGAAAAAAAAAGTATCCAATGTACTACTATGAAATCAATATATAATCACCTACACATTCATACGAATAGTAAAACATAACTATAGTCCAGAAAGTAGAAGGGAAGAGGAGAGCGAGGGGAGGACAAGCGGAAGGCAGGATAAGGGAGCGTACTTGGGGGACCTCATCTAATGTGCATAATGCAATGGTACATCTCAAAACTATTAATAAAAGAGTATTAATTGTCTTACTACAACAAATAAGTAAGCAAGGTGATGGATGTGTTAATCAGTGAATTGTAAGCATTTCACATTGTATATCAAATCAGTACACTGAACCCCATAAAAGCATCAATGTACACGGTTATGATTTAATAAAAATGAAAAATAAAGGAATATTATGACTGTTTAGTAAATATCCATTATATAAATCGATATATCTAATGAAATTTTATATGTAGTAAAATGTAGAAGAGAGAGCATGTCTTCCTCAATTAGTCTCTACTGACATGAAAAGCAACAGTAGAGACACGCAGATGATAACCAACTCACTTTTACATCCACCTGGCACCTTCTGTTGTACTAATCACAAACTAGAACACAATTTTGAAAAGTCAACTATGAATAACAACTTGTGCAAATAATTAAGTAAAGGATAAAGTAAATCCCACTGAAATTTATCTGGGTTGCTCCCCCAAAGTGAAGGAGATCTCAAGAACTTCAGTCAAGAATTCTAATGGTAGTTTTCAGATGCAAAAGTCTCTGCTCATTCTCTAAGGCCAGTTTCTAAATTAGAATCCTGGCTCCCACGCCAACCTCACTGCATGAGAATTGATAGGAAAAGGATTTAGGAATCCATCCATTTTTAACAATCTCTCCAAGCAGTTGTTAGAATCATGCAAATTTAGGTAGTGCTCTCTCATAGAATAACAGTGCTGGAAAAAGCAAGAAATCAGGAGTCAGAAAACCTTCATTCTCATACCTGTCATTTACTGGCTATGTAACTTCATGCGGTCATTTAACCATGCTGAGCTTATTTTCATATCTGCAAAGGAAGGAAAACAATGTCTGCCCTACTTATCTAGGAGGGTTGTTGCGAAGGTAAAATCCAATGCTGTAAGAAAGTGACAATGCACTGGAAAGTTACTCTCCTTATAGTGAACTATTCCTCAACCATCCCGACCCAGCTTGTTCAGAAGTATACCTTCCCTGGCTCCAAAATAATCTAGGTTCTCAAAGTTGAGAATCAGTGGACCTTTCAGCACATAGCAATAATCAGGAATCCCTGAAAAACTTGGAAATGAAATGATTTCCTAATAATGTGACAACTCAGAAGCAAAACCACTCCTGTGAGGGGCTCTAAACCTCACACAGCAGCAGCAACATCCTCAGGGGAATGAGAGGTCCTTTATTTCCCAGTATGTTCCTAAGGACGAGAGCAAGACCTGCCAGGCTGAGAGGCAAAGGACAAACTCCCCAGTGGAGGGCGAGACTCAGCAAGATCTCCGAGCTTGTGTGCTTTTAGACGCTGGAGGGAAAGGAAGGGTTCTCTTGTTTGCTTTCACAAACTGGTCATCTCTGACACCACCTCTATGAACACTAACCAATGAATCACACACTAACCCATGAATCAGCCAATCAATTAAATTACTTCACTTAGTCTGAACCGGGACAAAGGAAAAGAAGTTGCTCACAGTCTTCTTCTTTGGTTTAAATTGAACCATACATGAGTTGTTCATATCGTGAAATTAATCTCTCAATCTTCCATTTTTCTGTGCAGATCTCCAAAGAATGTTTCGATTGTTTACTCCTAAATTTGTCTGCTTACGTCTGACAGGCTATGAAGGTGAGTGAGATTTTTTTCTAACAACATCAGGTATTCCAGTTCTGATTGTTTTGTTTCATGAACAGTCAGAGCCATGCTGGAAGCTGGAGGCACAAGGAGAAATCAGTTCGGCAAGAACAATACTGCATGGCCCCACAATGTGCTGGAGAAGGATAGACAGCATGGGAAGACAGTGAATCTCACAAGCTTAGTGAGTGAGGAATCATTTTATAATAACAAGAGTTGCCAAGCTTAGCAGATAAAAATCCAGGATACTCAATTAATATAAAGTTTCCAGTAAAGTGTGAGATTATTCAGAATAAGTGTGTCCCCATTCCCATTTGGGATACTCATATACTAAAAAGTGCTTTGTTAATTATGTGAAATTCAGATTTAACTAGAAATCCTATACTTTATCGGGTAATAAAAATAGCAACCGTGTGTTCTAACTATTTCTCTTTCCCAATATCCTCAGCCCTGGCTGCCCATTAGAATTACCCGGAGAGGTTGTAAAACTCCTGATTCCCAACCAGTTAAATAGAATCCCTGGGATAGGACCCAGGCTTCTGAATTCTTATGGTTCCAAACCTCAGTCAAAGTTGACAAACACTGTTAAACTTTTTTTTCCTTTTCTTTTCTTTTCTTTTCTTTTTTTTGCAGTTTTTCGCCAGGGCTGGGTTTGAACCTGCCACCTCTGGCATGTGAGGCTGGCACCCTACGCCTTTGAGCCACAGGTGCCAACAAACTTTTGGGTTTTTTACTTTTTTTCCAAAGAAGAACCAAGTGAGCTGGTTTAGAATGGAATCTGAAGAATGATACCTCCAAGTGCCTGGGACACTTGATTTCTGATGGAGATGAGACTGAGGAGCGGGGAGGCAAGGATGTGGGAAGGAAAAAGGAAGGGAGGCATGGAGAAAGGGAGAGAGGGAGGGAGGGAAGAAAGAAGTTAGGAAGGAAGATAGGGAGGGAGGGAGAGATGAAGGAAAGAAGAAAAAGGGAGGGAGGGAAGGAAGAAGGGAGGAGGAAGGAAAAACAGAGGGAGGGGGAAAGGAAGGAGGGAGAGATGAAGGAAGGAAGGATCATAAAGGATGCAATTAAACAATTCATATACTCCATCATTGATGTAATATATAAAGGTTTGTTCACTGGACTCATTTTCATCATCAAAGCCTCTCTGTTCCTTTAATACAATTTTTTTTGGCAATGATATTAACTGCAAGTGTGAAGGCTGATGCAACATAATATCTGCCTGGCTCAGCTCAGTGGGGCTGGCGGACTTTCCGCCTCCTCCTTGGCAGTGTTGGTGGTGGGGCAGCCAGCTGAAGAGCCAGCGGGCTGGATGACAGGCAAGGAGGGGGACCTCCAACCTCCACCAGAGGCTCCAATAGCCAAAAAGCCTGGACAACTGCTGAGGAGACACCTGTGCCTTGGTGTCTCCTTCACTTCACACTTAGGACTAAATGTGGAACCCCCATTTCCTATGCCTAGGTCAATTTCT
>CAUYON010084332.1:0-17099 GCA_963573935.1 Arctocebus calabarensis | reverse complement strand
TAGTGATCAAGGAAATGCCATGAAGGATATCTGTAACAGTATGATCAAAATATTTCTGAATGTATATGAATCGTGCCCTGTGATTGCACCAATGTACATAATTATGATTCAATAAAATTATTAAAAAAAAAAAAAGTCTTTGGTATAGACAGTACCTTTTGGGTCCTTTTGAGGACCAGAGATTGAGTGTACAATTGAGAAATTTTTACTCAATTTTTCTAGTCTATCACAGTTTCATGATTTCTTCCTTTATACTATTTGTCATCTCAGTGAAGTCGTGGACCACTTCAGAGTCCGTATTGTAACCGTGAAAATTAACATATAGAATCTAGACTAATCTTTGGTAAGTGCACCTGAATTGATAAAGTCCACTTGATTTAAAAATTGAATTCTTCTCTCATTCGCCAAATGATCTCAGGATCTATTTTGATATGTGCATCAGGATTTTGCAAAATAAATGGATGAAATGAATGAACTCCACTAACATTGGTTTAATATCAACTTTTGTTTCAGGATAAGTCAGGAGCTTATTCTAGCATAAAAATGGATAAAAAAAGAGGTGATAGAGGGATAGTGCTGAAGAGGAATATTTGGTTCTGTTGCAGGGTAACTCCTTCAAGCAAGGAACTCATAAATACCTCCAAACAAGACAGAAGTTCTCTGGGTGGCAGTTTGGTGGAGATCAGGCATTGATTTATTCCAAATCCACAGCATCATGCCCATAACTAACTTTTCTCTTTCCTTCCTTCCTTCCTTCCTTCCTTCCTTCCTTCCTTCCTTCCTTCCTTCCTTCCTTCCTTCCTTCCTTCCTTCCTTCCTCTCTCTCTCTCTCTCCTTTATCTTCCTTCCTTCCTTCTTTCTTCTCTCTCTCTCTCCCCCACCCTCGCTCTCTCTCTCCTTTATCTTCCTTCCTTCCTTCTTTCTTCTCTCTCTCTCTCCCCCACCCTCTCTCTCTCTCTCCTTTATCTTTCTTCCTACCTTCCTTCCAGACAGAGTCTTACTATGTAGCCCTGGGTAGAGTGCTGTGACGTCACAGCTCACAGCAACCTCAAACTCTTGGGCTTAAGTGATTCTCTTGCCTGAACCTCCCAAGTAGCTGAGACTACAGGCGCCTGCCACAACTCCTGGCTACTTTTTGTTGCAGTTGTCATTGTTGTTCAGCTAGCCCGGCCAGCTTTGAGCTCACCAGACTTAGTGTATGTGGCTGGTGCTATGACCACTGGCCATAGGCGCAAGCCCATGCCCATAACTTTCTTAGTTTCTGGATCCCATCTCTTACATCATCTGAACTTTTGGAATGAAATCAGAGAGATTATAAAGTTGACTCATTTTATAATTCAGCAACATAGAGATAAGACAAATAAAGGTTGCATTTAGGTGTTTATGATCTTCATTTTGTACCTGCTGAAAATTAGAGAATCTTTATGATAGACCTCTAATATGTTTAGGTTTTATTTATTCTATAAGTTAGGATGTTTTTAATGTGTGTTTTGTTTTCTTTCCTTTTTTTTTTTTTTTTACTGTGCAGACTTATTTATAGCAGCATGCCACAATCACAGTCCTCCAAATTTCATGTTCTGCCTACTTTCTACAGTACTACTCACTTTCCTGAAGGCAAACTTCCAATGAGCACTTCATTTCAGGTTATCACCAGTGAGGACTTAGCTTTATTTTTGACCTAATATCATGTCCCTAAATATTAAATACAATTTTTACTTGGCCAGATATAAAATACTAGATTATCTAATTTCTGTGGTTTCTTGCCCGCAACTCATCTTCTTTGTCCAATTTCCACACCAGTCTGAGTTCTGTAATGCAGGAATCGTAAACAGACATCTACTACTTTTAACAAGAAAGGAGTTTTTAGTAAATAACATAGATAGGTTATATAATCCACTGGAGAGCTGAAGAATCAAACTCAAATAGTAACAAAGAAAATAATAAGGTAGATGTGGGGTAATTGACTCCCTCTGGTTTGCCTGCAAAGGTCCCTGTTTTTGCACTGAAAGACAGTATCTTGAGAAATCCCTCATCTTGAGCAACCTGGAACCCTTAGTGATCCTCCTTGATAGCTGCAATTACAGCTAAAGCCAAGCCAAATGAACAGCGTGGCTTCACTAGCACGGTCACTACCACCAATCTCAAAAGCTATCTCTGATTCTGCTGTGACCAAAGATTCTGGAAATCATGCACTATTACTCCACTTCCAAAATTTTAAAGAGTTCCACAGAGTCCATTTTGGCCACTGGTGCAGATTCAAATTCATCCTCAAATTTTTCATTTCCATCTCTTATCTGCTCCTACTAAATACCACTATGATCCAATAAAAAAATAAAAAAAACCAACGGTCAACATTTTGGGCTTTTTTATCTTCACTTGTCAAAGGTCCAGCCCTTAGCTTTTGTTAGAACTCTTATGAAGCTAGGTAGATGAACGAAAGAAAAGTTCATGTTTATAAGGGAAAGTAAAGAATAAGATGGGTGAAGGAGAAGAGACGAAAAGAATACTGGAGTTATGAAAAGTTGTGTAAGCTCATGGTACATAAAACCATCATAATATGAGGAAGTTTACACAGCAGTTCAGTGTACAGCTGTCTGAGTGGACCAAGCCCTTGTACCTATGCTATATCCAATTAGTGAGCACAGAATTGTTTCAGCATTTATCACCTAAAGAAAATTCTTGAACGTTCGGTTTGAGCTTCTTGACCCACATCATTGGTATCGGGGGTCCATTTATTTTAGCAGTATTTTCTAATGTTATTTGCAATGAGTGTTGTCTAACTTTTTAGGGGAAATTGAACAGAAAATTAAAACTATATTGAAAATAATGCATCCCATGTAATTTTCTGGAACACTGAACCTTAATTTCTGATTAGTGTTGGAATAATCATAAAGAAACTTATGATCAGCTTGAAAACACTCCCTTCCCAGTTCCATGCAGATAAGTCTGGACCAACTTATTCATGCATGTTTTCTTTTCCTTGACATTCAGCTGTCATATAGTAATAGAAGAATGGAAATGAAAATAAAAAAGCTATCGAAAGGGTTTCTATTCTTTCTTAACTTCTAATTAGCTCTTGTGGAGTTGTTAAACTACTAGACAGGGCTGGATAAATTGTCAGTTATGAAAAATAGCTTCCCTAAATGGCTTAGCTCTTACTATATATATAAGCACCTTTGACATAAATAGCATCTTTAGATAATACCATTTATGCTCCATCTCCACATATTCCATTTTGATGACTTTTGGATTCTGTCATCTTCAAAAAAATAGTGTAAATATAACTTTGCAAAAGAGTGGCATAGATAGTTTCAGTGTAAAAACGTGTATATCTATATACCAGTCTTTAGAATAAAAATAGAGTAATCTTTAATAATTTCACTAAGACACAACATAACATGTATTCAGTTAAAAAATAGGCTTCAATCATAAAATCAGAAAGAGTATTAATAGAACAAAGATGAACTAATGACTTTTGAACTTAGCCTTTCTATTTGGCGAGTTTTGTAATAAGAGATTGATAGCCTTGGCTCAACATTTTCAATCACAGACTCCAGGGGAGAAAAAGATAGTTATATAATCTTTTCAAACATATGTGTAGATGTTTAATAGCTCTCTTAGTTATCATGGCCACTGTGTTCTCTGTTGTTGACCTCCAGCTTACATCTGAGAGAAGTAGGTGAAATTTTGCTATAAACTGGCTCCAACCTTTGCCTGTGAGGAACAAAGGTGTTTATAAATAGCCATTCATTTGGTGCCTCCTGCACTGAGCTCCAGAAGGATGTGCATTTATTATCACACTTATTTTGTGCATTATTAAATGAAATAGTGGAGAGAAATGTAAGACATCAGGTATATGGCAGAGCCATTAATAGGCCAACAAGGGAGGCCATATTTTCTTTTCATCAAATTCTGACAGCTTTAGTGTCCATAATTTCACAGTCTATTTTGGAAGAGTTGCACCTATTCAGACTGAATTAAAAGTCATAAATATAAAAACATAGGCCATCAACTTGTAAATATCCATCATCAATCAACCAATTAATATGTTGTACCTGCATGAACATATAAGCTCTCATTTGAGTAGTTATTTTGTTTGTTTTTTTGGAACTGAGGACTCAACACAGCTCTTTGATGTGGTAAAAATACTAATGAAGAAGGCAATAAAATGATATGTTAAATTTCTTTGCCATGAATGAAAGAGTGGCTATAAAATTAATTTTAAAGCATTTAATATGAGAATGACTGAATGTTTATTACACTTGGTCTTTTAGGTCAATCTTACTGATTTGCCTTGTTTGACAGAAAAATAAAGATTAATTTTGTTTTATATTAAAATGAAAACTGGGTTTTAAATGATTATGTGAGCCATAGTGTGCCAAAAATGCAAAATATAGTCATGAAAAGAAATGTTGAGGGTCTATCTCCTTATGAAAGGCTTAGCATTAAGATTGAATTAAAGTTGGCTTAGTGCCCAGAGTTCAGTGAGTAGGGTGCCAGCCACATACCTCATGGCTGGCGAGTTTGAGCCTGGCCTGGGCCTGCTAATAATAACTGCAAGTCTCAGTTGAGACTAGAACTACTAGTCTCAGCTACTCGGGAGGCTGAGGCAAGAGAATCACTTACATCCAAGAGTTTGAGGGCTTGTAGATAAATATTATCTACAATTATTTTTGTTATTATTAATCATTCCACTAGATTAATACTAGAGTGGTTACATATATGTTATTTATATAAAATTATATTGTAAATTGCATAGAATTTGTGTTCCGTTGATTTTTAATTTCATTATGATGCAGTAGTCTATAAAATATACATAATCTTATCAATAGTAGACACTGTATTTTTTATGTCTATATTAATCTTTGGATATTTAGTCTTTATTGTCCTTGCACAAATAACTCATGAGAATTTGTGTCTACATCAGAGCTCTGAAAGTATTATCAAACAGTAATTGTTTGATGAAAATGCTATATTGGGACTTGATTCTGATTCAAAACATTTTTTTCTTTTCTTTTTTTTTTTTTTTGCGGTTTTTGGCTGGGGCTGATCCCGCCACCTCTGGCATATGAGGCCAGCACCTTACTCCTTTGAGCCACAGGCACTGCCCTTCAATTCAAAACTTTATCCAGTAGTTTAAATCTATCCCATTCCATTGTTTTCAGAATTGGCACTTAATACCAGAATGACTGTATGACAAGAAAGAATTGATAGCAAAGTTGGAAACTACCAAACAATACATCTGACAGTATGAAGGAATGTTGGGAAGATATTGTACAGGGGTTATCTTTTTAGAAAAGTCAAGAAATCCATGAGTTGCAATATGTGAAGGACCAGATGGGAGCTGCAGAGACTGGGAAAGAGAAGACTGGAAAATAGTCTATCATGGGGATTCTGGCTCTAGTTAAATCACCCAAGGAAATTAAAAAAAAGACACATGTTCAGAACTCATCTCAGAGGAATTAGATCAGAATCCTGGTTGTGGGGGAGGGATTAGGTTGGGAGAGAGTCCACACATTGCCTTTTTGAAAAGAACTTTCTAGATGAACCCATGTGAGTGGAAATGTTTGTGAGCCATTGGTCGTCCAGGAAGCAAATATCAAATTTGCCTGTGTTTCCTGGAAAGTAAGATGGTACCACTACACAGGACAGCTGTTAAACTTGTTCTCTGTTTACATTTATGTTGTCAGGAGGCTAAGTAAACTGAAGGCACTCTACAGTGAGATATGGTGATGCATATCAGCATGTCTGTGAGGAAAAATCAGGCAGGGCTGGGCATTGACTCATTGAGTGTTTATTATCAAACTTAAACAATATAGCAAATACTTGAGAAGAAAAAAATAAAATGCCAAAGGTGAAATATATCAGACAAAATAATAAATATAATACAAATAATTAAAGGTTTTATCATAGAATTCATACGCCTATAAGGGCATGTAAAAACAATGTCATTCTACTTGCAGAAGTAAAACAAAATCATAGACAGAAAGTATATAAAGCAAAAGAAAAGATACATTCAGGAAATGAGAAAATAATATTAATAGTAGTTGCAATGCGGCATCAATATCAGATAAAATTAAATTCAAAACAAAATTGCTCAGAGATACAATATTGAAAGATGCTGTATACATAAAGGATACAACCAACAAAGAACTGCCCAATGTTTGAATGTGCCAAGTAAGGTGGCTTCAAAGTGTTGCAGAAATATTATTTTAATATCTTTTAAATATTTTTAGAATATTATTTATATAGCATATCAATATTTTAATATTAATATTCTACAAAAACAATAATGCCGCAGACTAAAAGAAAAACAAGGAAATCTTTATATTTGAATGAAATATAAAACATTTAGGTGTAAATATTACTGCTGCTCTTCATATTATTAATAGATTTTTTTAAAAGGAAATGCAAATTTCAGATATCTGCAATTAAGCTGACTGTTGTATTCATTAATCCAACACTGCAGAGTTATGAGGTTACAAAGCCAACAACATTCATCTGAATAAAAATAATGCATTTGCTTGTTAAAATGGATATTTCATGTGTAATAATTCATTAAATTAGATTCTTATGCTAATAAAGAAATCTATTTTCATTAAAAATAAAAATATGATCTCCTGAACTTGTGTTTTTCAAAGAACCTATGCTTTATGATTTGAATTTTGAATTTAAAAAAGCAAAATTGAAAACAAGTACACAATAATTCTCAAGTTAAATTCATTCCTTATATCTTTTTTTTTTAATCTCTCTCTTTTTTTTTGGAGACAGAGTCTCAAGCTGTCATCCTAGGTAGAGTACTGTGCTGTCACAGCTCATGGCAACCTCAAACTCCTGAGCTCAAGCGATTCTCCTGCCTCAGCCTCCCAAGTAGCTGGGACCACAGGCACCCACCACAATGCCCAGCCATCCCTTGTTGCTGTTGCCACCATTGTTTTCAGCTGGCCCAGACTGGGTTTGAACCTGTCAACATTGGTGGATGGGGCTGGTGCTGTAACCACTGTGCTATGGGCACCCAGCCCATTCCTTATACCTTATCTCAAAATACTACCGTCCTCATCCTCATCATCATGGTCATCATCATTATTGAATCCCACTGAACTTTTAGAGTAGCACAGTGGAAACTGAGGGGTGAGGTTCATCATTGCTTGCATACCAGTTCTAACTGCAGTGGCCAGATCATCTTGGCAAGCTGCTTTCTTACCCATGAGGTGTCCTCAAGGCTCTGATTCAACTACCAGGTGCTTGCTTTGTACCTGAGGTGTAAGGACTTTTAAAGACTAAGTTAATTTATGTTATCCACTTCAAAATAAGCAAAAATCTAAGGGGACTTGAAGTTACAAAAAGATGATACTTGAAGAAGTAAAAACACTTGACAACTCTGCATAACTTTCTGGAGAACTGAGTGGTAAAGAATTAGCCTGCCCTCTTCACCCATACAATTTTATTTCTCTTCCAGTATTTCTGTTTGCTTTATTTTGTTTTCCCATTTTTAGATTTTTTCCTCTGTTATTTCTTTTAAACGTCACCTCTGATAAGCTGTAAATTTTTTTCTAAAGACAAAGTACATCTTTTCAATTTTAAGGTAAATAACATTTGACAGTGAAATCAAGGTCACTTTGGATATAATTATATCCACATAATACTGAGAGGAACCTTCCTTCTGCTATTCTTGATTTTAAAAGAAAGCTCACCAGCCACGTACACCGAGGCAGGCAGGTTCGAACACAGCCCAGGATTACTAAACAACAATGATAACTATAAAAAAAAAAAATCAAGGGCGTTATGGCAGGCACCTGTAGTCCCATTGGTAGGCTGAGTCAAGAGAATAGCTTAAGCCCAAGAGTTTGAGGCTGCTGTGAGCTGTGAGGCAATTTTGGAAATAGAATTTGTTATTGCTTTTTCATGGCTTTTCCCATAAACAACTGATGTCAAATCAAAGTATGAGAAAACCTGAAAAAATTATACTTTGTTTTAGTAAAAGTGATATTTTCCTGTAAACCTATTTTCAAAGTTTAAGTATTTTATCATTATATAGTTTTAAATTAGCCATTAAAAGTAACTGTCACATCTCATCAAATTAGTACTTATAACATATATAAAAGTGTCTCTTCACAATAATTTTATGGAGTAGGCATGTATAAAAATATTTCATTTTCAATGTTATAGGAATGTGCTATAATTCATTTATTATATGTATGTAAAGTTTCTTCTCTGGAAGAGAAAACATTGATATAAAACCCAATATAACACATAATTTTTGTTGTTGATATATGAATTTTGGGGAGGCAAAATAAAGTTCTATCCAGTAAAACAGCAATACATCTGGTAAATTAAAATCTAAGGCAACAGAAGAAGAGAAGGCAGGTGACAATAAATGAATAAACATTGAACAGTGTGTAAGCACTTGAAATGGAAAAATTTATAAGAATTGAATTAAACTAAAAATATTTCATGTAGATGAGCTGCTCTGGGGGGGGGGAGAGAATGAATATCACTTTATCACCCAGATTGGAGTGCAGTATTAGGATCACAGCTCATTGAAGTCTAGAACTGCTGGGCTTAAGCAATCTTTCTGCCATACTCAGCCTCCTAAGTAACTTGGGCTACAGGACTATAGGCATGCATCACATACCCAGTGTATGTTTATGTATATATGTATTTATTTTTTAAGAAACAGGTTCTCTAACTGGACACAGTGACTCACAGCTGTAATCCTAGCACTCTCTGAGGCCAAGTCAGGTGGATTTCTTGACCTCAGGAGTTAGAGACCAGCAACAGCTAGATCCGATCTCTACTAAAAATAGAAACTAGCCAAGTGGGGTGTTGTGGTGGGCACCTGTAGTTCAGCTACTTGGTAGGCTGAGGCAAGAGCATTACTTGAGCTCAAGAGTTTGAGGTTGTTGTGAGCTATGATTCTGTGGTACTCCACTAAGGGCAACAAAATGAACATGCTGTTGCAAAAATAGAAGAGAGTGAGACAGTGGGGGGAAGGGGAAAGAAGGAGGGGAGAGAGAGAGAAGGAGAGAAAGAGAAAAGGAAAGAGAAGGAGAAGGAGAAAGAGAAAGAAAAAGAGAAAGAGAAACGAAAGAGAAAGAGAAAGAGAAAGAAAGAGAAAGAGGGTCTCACTATATTGGCCGGACAGGTTAAGTGATCTCCTTTCTTGGCCTCTCAAACTGCTGAGATTACACATATGACCCACCAAGTATGGCCTTGAGTTGAGTCTTGAAGAAGGCATAACTTTCATAAGTATCAGATAAGCATTTTCAGTAAAATATACGGCACAGAACTTTGTAATAATTATAGAGCATTGACATGATTTCCTAAAATATTATATGATTATGTTGTGGCAGGCACTAGCCTCATTTTTCTGAGAAGAGGTTAGGGAACATCAAAGTCCATTACATCATCCAAACTTTAGCTGTTTGTTTCATGCCAAATCAGTTATAGCCTCTAGGGAAGAATCTTTTATTCATGTAGTTTTGTACCCCTGGGATCCTGGGGTAATCTATTCAAGGTAGAGATCTTAGACTACAAAATACCGAATTTTATTTATCTAAAATTTTACACTGATATTTTAGCATAAGCAGTATGTCTCAGGTACAGCCCAAAGAGATGAGTTTCTCAGGATTGTCTTTAGATGAGCACGTTTACACACCAGAGAGCCTTCCATGATCGCCACTCACTGCCTCTGTTTGTCATGTCCATTACTTGCTCAGTACCTACTGGTAAGGTCTACCTTCAGGCTTCTAAACCTGTCCTGTGAGGTCTCAGGCTTATAAATCTGCCCTGTGAGGTCTAATAGGCTGAACCAAGGATCATTGACCAGTCAGTTGTACGGCAGTGCTGTACCCCTTCAGAGGCCAAAATCCACTTTCATCCAAAAGAATACATAGCCCCTTAAGGTATAAGGAGTAATAGGCTCTGGGGTAGTTGTTTGGATTTAGATTCTGGCTTCCTCTTTACTTTCTATGTAGTCTCAAGTCAGGTTCTTAACATCTCTGTGTCTCTGTTTTTGTATCAGTACCTATCTGAAAAGTTTATAGTCTGTAGTAGATGCTACCCTAATTGTATGGTATTTATAATAGCTTATAATGCATACCAAATATTCAATAATGGCTCAGCGCCTCCAGCTCAATAGTGAGGGTGCTGGCCATATACTCCAGGGATGGTGGGTTTGAACCTGTTGGGTCTGCTAAAAAAGAGCAATGACAACAACAACAAGGTAGCTGGGCATTGTGACGGGCACCTATAGCCCTAGCTACTTTGGAGGCTGAGGTAAGAAAATTGCTTAAGCTCAAGAGTTCGAGGTTGCTGTGAACTGTGACATCATGGCAAAGATGTAAAGACCCAGGGTGACATAGTAAGACTGTCTCAATTTAAAAAAATGCTCCATAATGATAAGCAATGTTAAAGTAAAATGGATTAAAATGTCACCAAAAATCTAAGATGGTTGATTTACATAAAAAGAAGATAGCCAGGTATTATGGCGAGCGCCTGCATGCCCAGCTACTCCAGAGGCTGAGGCAAGAGAATCGCCTAAGCCCAGGAGTTGGAGGTTGCTGTGAGCTGTGACGCTATGGCACTCTACCAAGGGCAACAAAGTGAGACTCTGTCTCTTAAAAAAAAAAAAAGAATATTTATTTTTGGTTATAAACTTTTACTTAGCATATAATACTCTAGAAAATATCAGTCATATTATTAGTATTAATAATAATAATAGCTTCCTTTTGGTGAATGAATATAATATGCCAAGAACAACATTAAGTATTTTGTGTAAGGTGATATTAAATAAAAATGAATAGCTCTGTGTGGTAATATTATGAACAATTTTCCTTGCATCATCTTTGTATTTTAGAATAAATATGTATTTCTGTACTAAAAAAAGTTTATACAAAGTCATTCTAATTATCCTTTTCTTTGTGATGTGGTACTGAATACCTGTTGTACATCCAACCACAGATGGTATCATTCAGTGGTGTTTGAAAGGACTTCTTTTCTTAAATACTGTAAAGTACAGAAAGATCCTTTCATAGGAAACATAGTTGTGTTACTCGCTATGGTGGGTGTGAATGTACACATTTGTTTTGCTAGGAAAAACTGAATATTTTTAAAGTATGCGTGAATTTGTAATTTATTATGTAGATGAATGATGTTTGTACATTATATTCTTTCTCTTCCTAAAATTTATTGAAGGGGAAAAAACAAATTCTATGTCTTAAATACTTATGAGTACTAGAATGCAGAATGATGGCAACTTCAAAAGGTGCTTATAATAAATGGAACAAAAATTGAAATAAAAATGTTCATGGAGGCGGTGCCTGTGGCTCAAAGGAGTAGGGGGCCGGCCCCATATGCTAGAGGTGGCGGGTTTAAACCCAGCTCTGGCGAAAAATCACAAAAAAAAAAAAAGTTCATGGAAAGTTGACGCTAAAGAAGATAGTGATAAAATATTTTCAAACCTGGAAATTTCCCAGTCTCAGTGGCAGTTAGAGAGGTTGAGAAGGGAAGGAAATGATATGAAATGAGAAAATGTAGTTCTCAAGACTAACAAGACATTGGAAATGAATGATAAATGAACCCTGGATCCAGAATATCATTTACCTACTGTTAAAAAAAAGAACCTATATTCTAATTGATACAAATTTTCACTTTATAGTGACTATTTTCTGGATTCTTAAGTATGCATCTCTGCACTAACAAGCATTTTAAGTTCATAATACAAGAAATTTGAAGTCAACGACTTCTTTTAGAATATACCTAGAAAGAGAAAAATGAGAGATTACAAAATACCATATACTGACACAGTATAAGTAGTCTCTCAAATCATTTTTACATATTGCATATGTAATATATACGTAGAATCATATATATTACTTGAAAATTAATTTTTAATTCAAGTTGTTAATATGTTGTTTAGGATATTGCATCCTTGTTTATAAGCAAAATATGTTTGTAATTTCCCTTTATAATATTATATTTTTTCCAATTTTAATATCAAGTGTATCCAGAGGAAGTAGAATGATTTTGAAGTATTTCTTCTTTTTCTATTGTCTGTAAGATTTGGTATGATCTTTTTTTTTGAATTATCTTTTATTTTTATTTATAAATATTAGTTGTCTACTTTTTGAGACTTTGGAAAAAAAACAATAAGACGAAGTTAATTGATGACTTCTTATTGATCCTTAGAGTGAAAGCATTCTATAATAGACATACTCTTATTTGACAATGTGAATGTTACTTTCTTTGCATGACTATTATTATTATTGCTTAATACTTCATTGCAGCAATTGTCTGATTTCTTTTCTGAATGTATTTATCTTTGTTCATTCTTTGAGAGAGTTTTGTTTCTAGTCCTTACCTTAAACGTTGTTATTAAATTTTAAGCCTTTTTAATTTTGTGAAGGCAAAAAGTGGAAACCCAGTAAACACATGTATATGTAAAAAACAAAAACAAAAATAGAACCTGAGAATGTTTTCATGATTGGGCATTTTAGAAATTACTACTAAATTGTCAATTAAAGGCCACCCTCATTTCCACAAAGCCTTTATTCCTGGATCACAAACAGCATTTAAACTGTTCTATAATTACCTTATTATGTATCTTGGTCTTATATCCCCACCTTGATGGTGAATTCATAAAACTATAGAATTTGTAAACTCAAAGAGGATTTAGAGACCAGACAATCTGTTTGGCCAAGGATACACATTAGTCAACTTCAGGGCTGAGTCTAGATGCAGTTTAAGATTCCCTCATTCAACAAAAATTTAAAATTTTGCTTCCCACAGTACCATGGCAGGCCAACACTTTACTTTTAAGAAAGACTGAATGTGACTTCCATTGTTCTGGTTAGAGATTCCATGCTTACATTTCTAACTACTGCTCTGAGAAACCCCCGTCAGTCAGTGACACAGTATTCATGAATGTGAGGCATCTAAAGAGTCTATTGAATGACAAAATTACCTGTGAGGGTTGGGGTTTTCAGCATGAACTTGGCTGACCAGAATACCAGATACCCTTATAACAGACTTGACTTTCAAATTAGGATCAGGTACACATCAGTTGTGAGACTCTGGACCAATGCGAGACTTGACAGAGTAATACCTGCAAAGTGGATGTAATTATACTTCTTTCATTGGGTCATGAATTGTAAGAGCTTGCATTAATCGAACATTGATTATGCACTAGGTGCTGGCTAAATGAATTACATCATTATTTGACAGGGCTATGAGGAAACTAAAGTTAGAAAATGTTGAATGACTTGTGCAGGGTGACCTATCTGTCAAGTGGCAATACTGAGATTCAAAGTGATTTCCCAGCCCATTATTTTAATCACGGTGCTATTTTGTGATGGTAAAAAGAGGTAAGGTAAGCAAAATGCTCAGCATAGTGTCTAGTTCAATTGAGAAGCTCAGGAGATTTCAGTCATCATCATCATCATCATCATTGCAACAGCAACAAACGTTTATACCTCTTATTATGTACCAGGCACAGTTTTAAGTATTTAACATATATTTATTTGCAAAATAACTCTATAAGGTAGTACTATTATTATGGATTTTATAGATAAGGAAACTGAGACACAAGAAACATTAAATAACCCAAAGTTACATAGCTAGTAAGTGGCAGAGCTGGGATTTGAACTAGGAAGTCTGGCCTTAACTATTATACCCCAGCATGCCTTCCTCATGGGACATGGTAAATATTAATAATAATAGTGGTTACCAATAAGGCCTTACATTTCTTTTAACACAAGCTGGACAATATTATTCTACATTCAAATACTTTCCTCATAGGTATGCTATTAGGATACAAATAAATATGATAATAAATTCAAGCATCCTTTCAATATCTCCACTCTTTGCTCTCAGAATTCTTATATGGTACAGTGTAATAGTAATTCACAGCATCTGATTTCTTAGTCATTTTGGAAGTGCTGTCTGGGGAAGGCATGTTCAAGTGGTCATTACAATTTTTTACAAGACATCTCTGGGATTGTCAAGGTTGGGGAAGAAAATGTTAGTATAAAATAAAATAAAAAGCAATGGGCCACAGTGACCTTGCAGCTGTTAAGTCCATGGCACACTTCCCAGATATCATCACAGTGACTTCTTGGCTACAGCCATCTCACTGACCTTCCCTTCTTGAAGTGTCTACCTCCCTTAACTAAGTGAGATCACATTCTTAAGGCCTTTTTTCTCTGTCTTTCTCTGGCTGCTTCTTTACAGGCTTCCCATTCTTCTGCATCACCTTTAGAACATTTGAAGATTAATATAAGGATTGGCATGGTACCTTCACTTGCTGTATGCATCAGGTCATCGAGCCAAGGATGGAGGTACAAGGATGAAGCTGCCTTCCTGCTCTGGTTTTCTTTGGCATGTTTATGCATGCTGTATGGGTTGAATTGTGTCCCACAGAAAAGATCTGTTGAACTAACCCACAGTACCTCAGCCCTTATTTGGAAAAAGGGTTGTTATAGATACAATTAGTTAAGATGGGGTTACAGTGGAATAGAGTGGGCCTTCAACCCAATAGGACTAGTGTCTTTATGAGAAACTACCACTTGAACACAACACCTCCAAGTCAAATGTAAGTGAGCTGCGGGGATGTGGCAGCCTTGCCCCCTCCCTACCCCTCATCATGAGAGAAAAATGAAGACAGAGCTATCAAACCAGATAAGAAGCCAGCGAAAAATGTCTCAAAATTATCAATTTGAGATAATTGAAATTATCAATTATCAATTTTCTATTTGATCTATAGACAATCATCTAATAGTATTATGATAAATCAATCTTGCCCCAATTCCTATTGTACCTTAAGGTATTAGCTGATGACAGTATCCAGCCATTACAGTCAAGAGGACATTTCATATTCTCACTTCATTCTTACTTCATCCTTTTAAGTATTTTATTTTGATGCTTTTAAATAATATACACAATGTTTCTTCATTAAAGCACATATTTATGTCTTATAAATAAATGGATAAATAAGTGCATAGATACTGGCAACATATGCCCATTTAAAAAAATGACGGGTTCATCATCTACGTAGGAGACCTCTGCTCTAGTTCATGCCCACTCCTTTTTATGCATAAGGAAACAGGTTCAGGGTGGTTATGTAGTCTATGATTAAGTTACCAAAGTTGGAACCTGAGTTTGGTTCTTCTGAATCCAGGTCAAGATCAAGCCTCTATACTACTCTCCCTCAAAGATATAGTGGGGTGAACACTTTGTCCTACTTTATTAGCACCATGAGACTTTGGATGACTTTGAGCAAGACGCTCCTATTTTGCAAGACCTGTGGTGAGCAGAAGTGTTTCAGCAGCTCAGGCAAATGTGGGCTTGGATTCTGGGCTTTCCACCTACTATCTGTGTGACCTGGGGCAAGTAACTTGACCTCTCTGATCCTCAACTTTTTCAATTGTAAGAGTTTAACAATCATATTTATAAGTGTTGTCTTATAAAGAATATGTTAAATATAATGTTAAAATGTTCAAGTATAGTTATAATGGTAATAATAGTTGATGGTACTGCTATGGTTATGAAGGTGGTGGAGATGTAGTCCTGTCTTATTTGGATGAGATTCCTGAAAATGTTGGACCAGACCCATGTCCAGATGTGAATAGGTTTGCCTGGCTTGGCCACGTGGCACAGAGGTGACACTGTGCTGCACGTGCCCAGCCCAGGAGCCAGTGGTTGCTGGTGAGAGTCTGTGCAAAACCTTGCCCTTTTTAAAAATAAGAGAGTAGGTTTCAGGCTTAGATTTATTGTGAGAGTGATAGAATCTAACCAGAATTTAAAACATCATCTTGTTTTCAATTTATTGATCAATGTTTATCTTCTCTTTGTGATAAGTAATGCTGATTTTCTATTTATGCTAACATGTTTCTTTGAAAATTAACTTTTTAGGAAAAAAATGAATTGATTGAAATAAAAATACTAAATTAGTACTAGTCCAATCAATATATGAATAAGGAGGAAAATCATGATATCTGGCACACAAGTGACACAAGTTTGGGAAGCAGGGTCTACCCTGATTAGCTTAGTGATCTTCAAATGATTTGCTTGAATATTCTAAAAATATTTTGAAAAGTTGTAAATTATCTTGCATATTTTAAGGTTGACACATGAAATTTTTGATCATAAGTTTAGAAGGTTGCAAAGGATATAATTTCTCTCCCTTCAACTTTTGTAGTGCAAATTTCCAGTCTACAGAAAAGTTGAAAGAACGGAAGAAGGGTAATGACTACTCACCAACAGTCAGCAATTCACATTGTGCATCATTGCTCTATGTTTGTGGAGTTTTTTGTATGTGAACTATTTGAGTTAGTTGAAGACATTCAGACTTTCATTCCTATTACTTTAGCATGCTTCTATGAACAAGGGCATTATCTCCTATTATAAGATAATAAATCTCATTATCACATTTCAGAAAATTAATATAAAGCAAAGCATGTAACTTCTGACACATGCTAAATATTGACATTAAAAAGTAAATCTCTTACATTATTCTTTTAAATATCTCCAGTGGACTCTAAATACCATAAGGTTTTAGTATGGATTGCAATCCGCATATAACCCAGAAACAAGCTCTTCAGCATTGAAACATTTTACATCTTTATTGTCTTGAATTTACATATTCAACTTACTCCACAAAATCTTATCCTAATGTATAATAATTCTTAATGTTTGAAAGTTTTCTTTTCTTTTTTATTTTTTGACATGTATTTTATTATTCTTCATTACATTATCCCCCCCCACCCCCTAGTGGTAAGACAGAATTTATTTACAGAAAAGAATACAGAAAACACTAAAGCTCCTGGTAGAGGGAGAGAATTCTAGTGGGGAGAGAGAAGCTCTCTCCGTTTCTCTCCCAGTCTTTCCCCATCTCCTCCTTTGGGCCTTTAGTCTCAGGGTATATGGGTTCCTTGGCCAGGAAAGGAATGAACACAGCCCCTTCCGCCAGGGGCAAGGTGAATGAATGTATCAATGAATGGATACAGTCCATTCATGGAATTGAGGCCTAGGAAATTCACAAGAAATTGACCTAGGCATAGGAAATGGGGGTTCCACATTTAGTCCTAAGTGTGAAGTGAAGG
>CAUYON010084330.1:0-17235 GCA_963573935.1 Arctocebus calabarensis | reverse complement strand
AATGTCTGTTCAGTTGCTTTGGTCACTTTTTAATGGGATTATTTATTATTTTTGAGTTGTTTGAGTTCCTTGTATATTCTGGATATTAGTCTCTTATCAAATGAATAGTTTGCAAATACTTTTCTCCCATTCAGTAGATTGTCTCTTTCCTCTATTGATTGTTTCCTTTGCTGCACAGAAGCTTTTAAATTTAATATAGTCCTCTGTTTATTTTCGGTTTTGTTGCCTCCAACTCCTGGGCTTAGGCGATTCTCTTGCCTCAACCTCCCAAGTAGCTGGAACTACAGGTGCCTGCCACAATGCCCAGCTATTTTTTGGTTATAGTTGTCATTGTTATTTGGTGGTCCCAGGCTGGATTCAAACCTGCCAGCTCTGGTATATGTGGCTGGTGCCTTAGCCACTTGTGCTACAGGTGCCGAGCCTAAAATGTAGTTTAAATCCAATGATTTCTTATTCATTTTCTTTTTTTTTTATTAAGTCATATATACATAGATCATGAATACATTTATGCATATGTGTGGTACAATGTGTTGTTGTTTTTTTATACAATCTGACGTGGTGACATCAAACCAGTCAACATAGCTTTTGCCTCATTCACTTGATTATTGTGTTAAGACATTTATGTTCTACATTTGACAGATTGGACTTGTACTCTTGCAATATGCTCCATAGGTGTATTTTACCCTTCTATCCTCCCTTCTTATTCATTTTCTGTCTAGATGATCTGTCAGTGCTCAGAGTGGAGTGTTAAAGTATTGACTATTATTTTATCAGTGTCTTTCTGTCCCTTTGAATCTAATATTATTTGCTTTGTATATCTAGGTATTCCAATTACATACATATATATTGTAATATCCTTTTGCTAAATTGATCAATTTGTCATTCAATAATGACTTTATTTTATGGTTTTTGACTTAAATTCTGTTTTATCTTATGAAAACATAACTACTCTTGCTCACTTTTGGTTTCTGTTTGTGTGGACTATCTTTCTTCACCCCTTAACTTTTAGTCTCTAGGTGTCTTTACAGGTGAGGTGAGTTTCTTGTAGGCATCATACAATAGGATCATTTCTAAATCCATACAGTCTATATCTTTTAAGTAGGGTATTTAATTCACTTAAATTCAAGGTTATTATTGGCAGGTGAAGACTTATTTCTGTCACTTAATTAATCATTTTCTGATTAGTTTATATATTTCTTTTTCTTTTCTTCCTCTCTTATTGTTTATCATTGCTATTTGGTGGTTTTTTTGACTCTTCTGTTTCTTATTTGTATGTCTGCTCAGTAGTGAGTTTTATATTTTCATGTTTTTTATGATTGAAGATAGTGTTTTGCTTCCAGCATTTCTTGTAGTGCCAGTCTAGTAGTGATGAATACCTTCAGTTTTGCTTGTCTGAAAAAGATTTTTTATTTCTCCTCATTTTTGAAAGGTAGATTTGCTTAATATCGTATTCTTGGCTGTCAGGTTTTTTTCTTTCAGCACTTTAAATGTATCATCCCACATTCTCCTGGCATGTAAGGTTTCTGCCAAGAAATAGTTTGTCTGATAGTATTTCCTTATATGTGACTTCATGCTTTTCCCTTGATGTTTTTAGAATTCTCTCTTTTGTCTTTGACTTTTGACAGTTTGATTAAAATATACCTGGGAGAAAACTTTTGGGGGTTGAATATATGTGGGGATCTTTGAACTTCCTATATTTGTATGTCCATATGGCTTGCAAGACATGGAAACTTTTAAACCATTACTTTGTTGAATAGGTTTTCTATGCTTTTGCCCATGTCTTCTCCTTCTGGAACCCCAGGAATTAAATATTTGGTTGCTTTATAGTATCTCACATGTCACACAGGCTTCATTCTTTACATGGCTTGTTTTAATTCAAAGTAAATCTAAAAGTTTATGAATTTTGTGTTAGTTGTGCTTTCTTAAAATTGTAATAAGTGCCAAATATTTGTTAGCATAGTTACAAAATTGTCTAGAAACTATTTTGGTCTTTATTTTTTAATAGCAGTAAAAGTACCTATAAAAGTATCAATCATGTTTAGGCTTCCAAATTTTTTAAACTAGGAGCTAGGAATCTGACTTCAGCTTGATAACTAACTCTTTCACCTTCAATGACTTCTCTTCAGTTGCTTATCTGTAAAGTGGCGGGGAGGGGGTTTGCATATCTAGGGAATCCAAGGCTATCTACCAAAATTTCTATTAGTTCAATATTGGGGCTAGATATAAGTGCACAAAAATCAATAGTTGCCATGAAATAACCACTTAGAAAACATAATGCCATATTTTGAAAGACTGACTCACCAAACATAAATTATCTAGAAGAAAACTTTATAAGGATTTATCAGAATGTTTATGTAAATTCATAAAACTGCAACTTATTAGGTATACTATGTTTCTAGAATACTTAATTTTGTGTGTGTGTGTGTGTGAAAAAGAAACAGAGTCTCACTCTATCAACCTTGGTTGAGAGTCATGGTATCATAGTTCACAGTAATCTCAAACTCGTGGGCTCAAGTGATCCTCTTGCCTCAGCTTCCCAAGTAGCTAGGACTGTAGGCACCTGCCACAACATCCAGCTAGTTTTTTTAGAGATGAGGTCTCTCTCTTGCTCAGGCTGGTCTTGAACTCCTCAAGCAGGCCACCCATTTTGGTAGGATTACAGGCATGAGCCACCACACCTGGCTACTAAAAAACAGTGAAAGAGTGAATGTATATTACTCATATTATGAAAGTTATAAAACAAACTGTAATTTTTCTGTAATTCTCAGTTTTTGCCTCTGAATGCCTTATGGTCTAGTATAGGAAAGACACATTTAGAAATATACACATAAATCTACAAGGTTAGTTGATATCGAGTAAGTTAAGTATGCATGGTGATGTACACTAAAAGGGTTATGCAGTATAATAGGGTACTATAAAAGTGATAAATATTTATATAAGTACAGCGTATATGCAACATATACATGCACTATTATGGACTGAACTATCCCCCCCAAAAAATTCATGTTAAAGTTATAATGCTAAATAGGATGCTATTTGGAGGTGGGGCCTTTGAAAGGTATTAGTTTAGGTAAAGTCATGATGGGATTAGTGTCATCTTAAGAAAAGGAAGAGACCAGAGCTTGCTCTCTCTCCACCGGCATGCAGGGAAGAAAGGGCAGGTGAGGACACAGCGAGAAGGCAGCCTACTTCAACCCAAGGAGAGAGACCGTGGCAGACACACACATAGCTCACACCCTGATCTTGAACTTCTGTCGGATGTTTCAGTCACCCAGTCCATGGTATTTTGTTATGGCAGCCTGAGCTAAGATATACACAAAGTACAGAGTAAGTTAAAATGACAATAAATGTTTGGACCGCACTTTGCCATTTGCAAAGCCCTTTGAAGTCACATGTTTGATCCTCACACTGACTGCATGAGGTAAATAAAGTATACTTTGCATCTTCTCTTCACTGATGAGGAAGCAGAGGCCTGAGAAACAATGCGATTTTCCCACAATCACAGCTAATGACTAAAGTGTAACTCAAACTCAGATCTTCTGAGTTAAGTCCACAAAAGTTTCTATTCAAAGTGTTACAGAAATTCAAAGCCAAGAGAGGTTCTTAGGCAGAGGGCAGTCAGAAAAGATTTTTAGGAGGAAGTGGAATTAAACTAGGCTTTGAAAGGACCAGGAATATAAACCAGTGGGGAGGAGGTAAAAGGACATTCCCGAGGAGTGACATGCGCAGAACTTTGCTACAGCCCATCTGTGATACAGAGCAGGGTGTAGTCCTTTCAAAGAATCAAGTGTGGGCAAAACTTGAAAATTGTTTTGTCTTCCCAAAATTTTCCTTTGAAAACAAACAAAGCCTGCTTTTGCTTTTCAAATACCAATCTTTCGAGTCTCCCTGTCCCCCACGAAGCAAAAAAAAAAAAAACCTTAAACCATATCATTGAAGTTTGTGATTCATAGTCCCACAGAATGGCAACCTTACGTAATATCCAGGAGATATTTATAGTTTCTTAAGAATTCTAACTTAACAGAGAAATGAGATGCTGTCAGTATATTACACTAACACAGTACAGACAGCCTATGCATATGACAAAGCTTCACAAATTATAGCAATGTCTTTCAACCCCTGTGGGGAAGTCTGTCTGAGGACAATATATGGGTTTTCCCCATCTCAAAGCCTAATCATACACAAGCCAAATTCATTTTTTAAGCAGTTTAATTGGCCCTTTTAGGAAAAATATTGGATTTTCATACCATCAAGTTAGTCGTAGTAGAAATGCCTTGTTTTACCTTTTTGAGTACATATTAGCCTTTTCGCTAGTATCATGGAGTTTCAAAGGTAAGTGACTTCATTGAAAAAACCTAAGATTTATAAATACAATTGCTAAATAAATTAGAATTATGTATCACTACTATCAAGGAGCAAGGTAAACAAAACCAAAATTCTAGCACCAGGTTTTAGAAGTGACTGGCTGCCTAGAAATTTTTATTTACTCAACAAACATTTATTGAGGCCATTCTTCCTCCAAAGCATTGCTTTGTACCAGTATTACTGGTGCAAAGGTCAATAAAATAGAGGCAGGCACAGCGGTGCACACTTATAGTCTCAGCTACTTGAAAGGCTGAAGCAGGAGGATCACTTGAAACCAGAAAGCTGTGTGATCACATCTGTAAACAGCCACTGCACTCCAGCCTAGGCAACATACAAGAAGTACCACCCTCTAGAGTACGTGTGGCCTAGTGAGAGAGACAGCAGTTACGCTGTACTGTGAGGAAGACTAGACTAGAAAGATAATCAGGATTCTTTGAAAGACAGAACAGGCCCTTAACCCTGGAGAAAAAAGAATAGGACAGACCAGGAGAGGAATCAGGAACCATTGCTGAGAGGGGATGACACCTTAGCTAACTGAAGGGAGAGGAAAACTGTATGGTGTACAGAGAGGCAACAAGGGGGCAGGATAGTCCAGCATTTGCTTAGGAAATGATCGGGATGCAAATGATTGGGATGTCTGGAGCATAAGACATGATGTAGAAGTCACATGGGAGCTTGGAGAGGGGAGCAAAAGCTGGATCACACAGGCCACAGAAGGAATTTGGGTTGTCCTGTATAGACAACAGAAAGCCATCAACAGATTTGAAACAGGAGAGTTTTCATGGCTAGATTTGCATTTTTGAAAACTATATCTGGGAGAAAAGACCTGGATATCATCATTGACTACAAGGCAGTCATTAGCAATTTGATACCTGAGAGGAAATTGTCAGACGTCCACCTTTGCAGGGGCAGGCCATGGGCCTGGGCTTTACCCCTCTTAGACTGCTAGCTGAATGGGTGTCTTTACCTACATCCCCATCTTAGGAAAAACAAGGAGACATTAGGACTCAGATTTCAGGGAGTGATAATTAAAGACAATAAAGGGATAAAAACAAATAGTGGAAATTAATACTTCAGTTTTTAGCTTAGCATTTGCCTAAAAGAGAGGTGCCTTTTCTCAAAGATTCTCCCACATTGCTTAAGGCATTCTGGAACTTCTGTTTTAGAATTGAATTCAAGGCCATCCTGGGAGCCACACAAGTAATCGTTCATGTCCATCTATAGTTGCATGTATTAAATTTTATACTCCAATCTGATTTTTTCTCTTCCTTCCTAGACCTATCCTTGAAATAACTTGAAATTTATTCCTCAATTTAAATCCATCTTAACAGGATGAGTTTTTTACCTCTGAGGGAAAATATTCAAGAAAGTGACTAGTCAACAATTTATCAGCTACAGGTTTCTCAAACTTCAATATCAGAGATTGCCTGTGAAACAGGGATGACAATAATCTCTTTTCTGTCTCTTCCATCTACAAGGTTGTGCAATTAAGTTCACAAACTTGTCCTAGAAAGTGCTATGTACTTCATTGCTGAGTGTCACTGAGGTCACCTTTGAAGTCCTCATCTTGGTCATCCGGTGACTATAGTGATAGTCAGCAAAGAGGTTTGAAGCACTGAGTTTGCAAACTTAATTGTCAGACTTTGTAGTTATTGGGAGGATGCAGCCAGGCAACTGGGAAAGCTTTTTGCAAAATGCTGTGTTGGTAGGTATTCTTATTGTTGTCCCATATTTTGCAGGC
The DNA here is from genome assembly GCA_963573935.1 of Arctocebus calabarensis. NCBI lineage: Eukaryota > Metazoa > Chordata > Mammalia > Primates > Lorisidae > Arctocebus > Arctocebus calabarensis. Next base: position 11,129 of record CAUYON010084330.1, on the reverse strand, counting down.
AATTAGAAAATGTGCATTTGCCACATTGTGGTATGTGCTGGTGCTCACCCTAACAGACTTTTCACTTCTGGCTCATATGTGGTTTTGTGTCACCAGTGTCTAGCATTGACCTCATGCATAAAAAGCCTTTAGATGGGGCGGTGCCTATGGCTCAGTGAGTAGGGCACCAGCCCAATATACCATAGGTGGCGGGTTCAAACCCGGCCCCTGCCAAACTGCAATTACTGATGCTGAGTTCCAGGGTTAATTATTGATGCTGAGATCTAGGGTTAATTAAACATCCCCAAGGTGGAAGCCTCACACTGATAGTTTTCAAAGCTACCTGAGTGACTGTAACATGCAGCTTGCATTTGATGTAGCTTTAAGAAAAATTGCTTTTAAAAAATATCCTCTCTCTCCAGTTCTACATTAGATGCTATAGGAGAAGGAAAAGACCATAAGGCATGCTCCCACTGCAGTTTGTTGAGAAATAAAACTAGCAATCATTGATGTGAATGCAGTGGAGAAACTACTATCAGTATGTATGGGTTACAAGAGGTCATGTGAAGGTGGACATTTGATGTGCGTGAGGCTTTCTGCATAGTCTGGTAGATAGAAGTTTTAGGGGGGTTATCATCAAAAGAAAAGACTTTCCTGCCTATAAAAGGAGGTCAGGCAATAGCTTAGCAAACCTTCTAGTACCAGCCAGCAGCCCTGGGCATACAAAGGGTCTGAAGAATTCATTCCCATACACAAATCACCAGGCTCGGCACTGGGAATACAACTGTGAACAAGAGTATATTCAAACTATCTCAGACAACTAACAGTCTGTTCATAATTAAGTAAACTGACAATTACAAACTGGTGAGAGTTGGTGAAAGAAATAAAATAAGATTGTTGAGATGGGAAGCAACTGGTTGTTAAAGGGTCTTAAGTGTCAGATTGAGATATTTATTTCAGTTTAATATGATAGCCTAGGGTAGAGAACCTTTTGATGTTGGAAGGCTGCATTAATTTAGCTATAATCAAATAAGGCTGCATTTAAGAAACGTCAGCAGGCGGCACCTGTGGCTCATCAAGTAGGGCACCGGCCCCATATACCGAAGGTGGCAGGTTCAAACCCGGCCTCAGCCAAACGGCAAACGGCAAAACAGAAAAATAGCCGGGCGTTGTGGCGGGCAGCTGGTAGTCCCAGCTACTCGGGAAGCTGAGGCAAGAGAATCGCCTAAGCCCAGGAGTTGGAAGTTGCTGTGTGCTGTGTGACGTCACAGCACTCTACTGAGGGCGGTAAAGTGAGACTCTGTCTCTACAAAAAAAAAAAAGAAAGAAAGAAAAGGAAACGTCAGCTAGATATACTTAAAATGTACATTATTTTGTAAAAATGTAACTACTAGGTACTTAATAATTGTAAAAAATGAAAACTGTTAGTTTTTAAGTTAACTAACCTTTTAATGACTGTGTTGTGTCTGCTATTTTTGTGGAATGCATTCGAATATTTGATTGCAGCATGGAAGTCAGTTGATCCTCCAGATGGATATCAGTCATTTGTGACCTTAAGAGCATCTCGATTTCGGTTAAGTAGGAGACTATAGAGTCACATCAATAAATAGTTGAAGACCAAGAAAGCATTGTTTGGGCATGTTGCCAAAAGCATGGGTATTCTGCATTTCCATATTTCAGTTGGATCTTTCCTAGCATTAGACAATGACTTTAAAATGTCATCTATTAAGACCTCAATCAATACCATCTGTAGTTCTTTAGGTACCTTGGTGGTATCATCTAAGCGAGGCTGAAATGCTGTTTGAATGTGATGTCAAGATTCTCAAAGTCAATGAAGCTTTCCTTTTCTCCAATTAATAGGTCTATAACAGCTACATATTCTTCATATGATTCACATATATCATCCTGCCCATCAGTGACCTTTTCTAATTTGGGAAAGTATTCATCAAAAATTTCCTTTTGAAGAAGTACTTTGAAAAAACAGTTTTTTTCTAAATATTTGGATTTTTGCCACATAGCATATGTAGACATAGATTTACCTTGCAAAGAAATATTCAAGTCTTTTTCATTTGACGTGATATCACACACAAATGCTGCATTCCTATAGAAATCTTTCTTCAATAGTTCATATTGCTGAATTCTGTTCTTCATAAAATGTATATATTCTCGCAGGGATAAAGTTTTAGCTAACATCTGTTCTGTGATAGCCAATGTACTTTTTTTTTTTAATTTTATTTCACAGTATTATGACGGTACACGTTTTGGTTACATAGTTTGCTTCCATATTTTTTAAGTCCAAGTTATATGTGTGCCCATCACCCAGAAAGTGTACAATGTTCCCATAAGATGTGAATTTACCCATCTCCCCACCACCACCTAGTTGAATTCCATTGAGTTTTGCTTCCATCTTTGTACGTAAGTGTTGATCAACTAGTTCCAATTTATTATTGAGTACATGTGGTGTTTGTTTTTCCATTCTTGTGATACTTCACTTAGGAGAATGGTCTCAAATTTCATCCAGGTTGTTACAAAAAATACTAGGTCACCATTTTTTTATGGCTGAGTATTATTCCATGGCATATATATACCATATTTTATTAATCCATTCATCTATTGGTAGGCACTTGGGTTGTTTCCTCATCTTTAAGATTGTGAATTGTGCTGCTGTAAACATTCAAGTGAAAGTATCTTTATGATAAAATGTCTTTTTTTCCTTTGAGTAAATACCTAGTAGTGGAATTGCTGGATCAAATGATAGGTCTACTTTTAGTTCTTTGCATTATCTCCATACTACTTTCCATAGTGGCTGTACTAGTTTGCAGTCCCACCAAACAATGTAAGAATGTTCCTTTCTGTCCATATCCTTGCCAGCGTCTGTTACTTTGGGACTTTTTAATATGCACAATTTAAAAAATTGAAAAATATGTATATATACCATTCTCACTGGATTTAGGGGATACCATTCTCACTGGATTTAGGGAATATCTCAATGTGGTCTTGATTTGAGTTTCCCTGATTAGAGACATTGAGCATGTTTTCATGTGCTTCTTGGACATCAGTCTATCTTCATTTGAAAAGTTTCTGTTCATGTCTTTTGCCTGCTTCTTAATGTGGTTGTTTGATCCTTTCCTGCTGATTTACTTGAGTTCTTTGTAGATTCTGGTTATTGGCCCTTTATCTGATGTGTAGAATACAGATTATTTTCTCCCATTCTGTAGGTTGTCTGTTTGCTCTGTTGATTGTGTCCTCGGCTGTGCAGAAACTTTTTAGTTTCATCAGGTCTCATTTGTTGTTGCTGTGATTGCTTTGGGGAGTCTTTTTTATAAATTCACTAATGTACTTTAGAGTGATAGGCAAATCCACACTGAACACTTCTTCAACTTTAGCATGTTATAAAACTGTTGATGCCATGTTGCATTTGCACAGATACAGTTATCAGTATTTATAATTTGTTGCAAAGTGTCACTTAACATAGTAGCTTTAGCAGAGAGAGTTTGCTGATGTATGATGAAGAGAAATGACAGCATCTGGATCTGCTAATACTTTTTTAAATCTGTGCTAAACCCTTCATGTTTTCCTGTCATGGAAGATGCACCTTCTGTATATATGCTCACTAAATTAACCAAATTCAGTCTAACTTCACAAAATTTATCTTGAAAGTTCTTGAAGATATCTGTTCCCCATTCTGCTTTCATGAGTACCCAAAGCAAGTGACTCTTTTTAGCCAAAAATTCTTTTTTTGTGGCTCAGCACCTGTGCACAGTGGTTACGGCGGCAGCCACATGCACCAAAGTTGGCAGGTTCAAACCCAGCCTGGGCCAGCTAACGAATGACAGCTGCAACAAAAAATAGCCAGGCATTGTGGTGGGCGCCTATAGTCCCAGCTACTCAGGAGGCCGAGGCAAGAGAATTGCTTAAGTCCAAGAGTTTTAGGTTGCTATGAACTGTGATAGCATGGCTCTCTACCACAGTCAACATAGTGAGACTCTGTCTCAAGAAAAGAATAGAAATTATTTTTTTGTGACCCAAATTAAGTATAAAGCTTGCCCTGAGTCAGTAATGTCAGTTGGTTCATCCAAATTATTTGAATAATATACATTTTCCTTTTGAAGTATTGCATGAAATTGTTCTATTAAGTTGAAGGCTAATTTGTACTGCCAATCAGTTATGGTTCTCCTTGAGAGAGGCAGTTGTTTGTACTTTGAAACATAATCAGGGCCTAAGTATTCTGCAACTTCAAAAATGCCTTTTTTCCACAATGTATACATCACTAAATGGCTTTCCTTTTTTCCCCTACTAAATAAGGTACTTTATAAGTTACTTCAGTGACATTATTTCCATGTATTACTGCTACTTAAAAGAATTATCTTTGCATTTGCTTTTCATCTTTTAATTTCTGCAAAACAACCTTTCATGCCTCTCCCTCTAATTCTAAATATTTGTGGTCCTTATCAGTGTTATAATGCTGATGAGCATTGAATTTCTTTAATGTTGATATTGCAGTATTACAAAGCAAGTAAGTCATCTTAACTTTAGCAGAAACAAGATAATATTGCAATTCTCAATCCTCATTAGAAAGTCTGTTTTCTTCCTTCAGTGTTCAGTTGGTCTTCTTTGACATGATGGGCTATTAAACAGACAGAATTTAAAGACACTGTCAAGCTGTGCAACTATTCACAAATTTCACTTCAAACAGAAACACAATGCACTGTTGTCAAAAGCTGATAACAGACTGGCATTTTCAACTCCCATAAATTCTCACCAACCAGCCTCACACACTAGTAGTCCCAGTCGGGGGGAAGTTAGGCTAACTCATGAGTGTAACAGCTGTCAATTTAGCCCTGATGGTTACTAATGTTCTAATTGTGCTGGTTGAACTGAGAGTATTATTTCATTGAAACTTATTTCTTATTCTTTGGTGTTTTAATTATGTTCATTTTAAAAATAATATTAAAATATAAAAGGCAAACAAAAAATGTATAAATAAAAGTAAAAGGATTTGTTTTGTAAAATTGGATTCAGTAGAAAGTCCACATTTAAGGACCTAGAAGGCCCCTTGTGGCCTTTCGGTCACAGGTTTCCCATCCCTGTGATGGCAACCAGCTCTCGATAAATAATGACAAAAAAGAAAGATGTAAGAAAGATTATTTTTAAACTTTTGGAAGAATTTGAGGAGAGAGAAATAGTACAGATGTACTGTTATACACCTGCTGCAATCAAAAGTTTGGATGATAAGTTTCTAAATTAGGGCGACTGGGATATGAGCAGGAATGATTTATATAATTCCTAGTGGAAAAAATAGCTGTTTACATTATATATGTATAAATACTTTAAATGCATTGTAATCAGAAATGAATTGCTATTGTTGGAATTCTGTATGTGTCTGAGAATCCGTTCCTCTCTTGCTATTTCCCATTGATACAAATTGCTATCATATCTTAATATATTTCAATATATTTCAATTGCACAAGAACTTTAAAAACTGGATGTCAAGTTATTGAAGTTAGGATCCAGGCCCTTTTTAAAGAATCAGTTGTTCACTTTTGTTATAAAACAATTTTATGTAATCTCCTACCCAAAATAAAACCTTTCCTATCAAACACAAACTCTATGAAAGTATTAATAATAATAATTTTATACAGTCCTGTACTCCCCATAAAAATCTTTTCTATCAAACACAAACTCTGTGAAAATATTAACAATAAACTTCCATATTTCTAAAAACACACTTAAGTCATTGTTCTCAATTGAGAATTTGAGCCTATGTGAAATTTTTTAAATCAGAACTAAATTTTTGTGTTTGACCTGAAGTGAACACATTCTAAACTTTTTCATATGTAAATGATGAATGTGTAATTGATCCCCCAAAAATTCACTGCTCTTGTTGGGCCAATTCCATGACTAACCACAGAATGGATAGTATTGAGTTGTTGGGACATATAAGATTATAAACTACCAGACCCTCAATACTGGAATTAAGTCTGTATTCTAGGCCTGCATGTGTATCCTCATAGGAGACTATAAAATGCGGGCTTGCTTTCAATTCATGCAGTCTGTGATTTATGAAGGCACATAGGTCAGGAGTTTATTATGCTGAAAATCAAAATAACGGTTTTGTTTTGCTTTTCAAAATGAAGTGACCAAAGCATGTTGAAAGATAAATGGGTGAAACTTTGGTTATGCTTTTATTTCTATTAAAGATTAAATTATTATTGCCGAATAACCAGCCATGCTAAGTATTATGATATAAAAGCTGAAGTAGTTTGTAAGCTGATAGCCCCTTCTTTCCTCTGGATTTAGGTTTGTTATTAATCAAAATGTTGGACTTGTTTAATGCAGTGGTGTATGAAATAAACAGTTGAAAAGGACAGCTCCTTTAATTTACAGCTTTCTGGCTTTTTTCAAATTTATAAGGAAATGTGTTTCTTCTTGTGGACTTTGTGCTGTTGTTTATGTGTCTGGGTTTCATTTCTTACTCCACAGCTAACTACATCTCATAGTTGCAAGATTCTTATATAACATAAAAAGGAAGAAGGTTCCTTTTTTGTTTTTAATTGACAAAATTCTGATAAAGTCATTTCTGAAACATGAACAATCCCTTCTATTACATGGATATTACAAAAGCCCATCTGTATTTTTGGACAAAGAATGGGATAATTTTAAAGAGAAGAATGTGTGTACAGAAAGATATTAATAAGTTAACTAAGATAATACGGTTTTTGAACATCAATCTAGAGTACTGAATAAAATTGTTTTAGAGGGCATCTGATTCCAATTTCTTCCTGGTGTTGGCTTAGGTATCAACACCCCAGCCTCTAAGCACAATTGCTAAGCACTTCCTATAATGCATTATAGGGGTCTAGGCTCCCTCTGATGTGTGATGTGTCCTTTAACTGGACAGTCTTGCCACTCTTCTAAGCTTATTTGTAATCAGTGTTAATATACGTAAAATTTCTAAAGAGTACACTTTCTATTACAGCATAGATTGTAACAAGTGTCAAAGAAAAAGACCACCTCTCGATACTGAAACAAAAGCTTAGTTTATTACTCAGATTTAAAAAAAGAGCTGTGTGTTTAGGCATAATGTCTCCAAGCAACGCAGGTTGCGAATCTTATATAGACTTTTGAGGTCAGGAATGTTTAGAAGTTGACATCAGCCTCAGAAGCGCCATTATTCCAAAAAGACGTCTGCTGAGTGACTTACTCTCCGATGCATGTTCACTGCAGCGAGTGTGCTGCTGATTGGCCAATTTTCAAAAGCATGAGGCTGTCACTGGTTCGTTGGCTGTCAGAGGTACATTAACTGAAGTGAGTTATCATTGATCATTTAGACCTAGGTGAGTCATCCTTAACTGAATAAATCAGGTTTAATCTCCAACTGATTCTAGTTGTTTACTGTGGCTATAGAACAATCAGCTTTTTTGGGGAGTGAGAGATTGTTTTTCTTTAAGAGGCTAATACTTAAATGAAGGAAATTGAAAGCACGAAAAAAACATCAGACTTTGCATTGATTGTATGATGCACTGGTGTTTACTAAGGCAACAGAAGTATAAAAGGTCAGCAGCTCTCACGCGTGACAAGTTGTGTTCACATATTGAGATCAGTTATGAAATGTAACACGAATAATGTGTTATTAATAATATGGTATAGAAATATGATTACGATTTACCTCATTTAGTAAAGTAGATCCTAGATCACTCATATGATAATATCACTCGCACACACTGCATTCCAATAAGCTTTCTCAAGTGGGATGGAAGGAGGTAGGAATGGTACATAAGCCTCAACTTGTCAGCCCTGGGGAGCAGCAGCTCCCACACCTTTAGCACTGATGGTATCATTAAGATTTTGATAGTTTATTTCCCTCCCAAAATCTTCTTAGGATTCTTCAAAATCTGGGTATATCCATTGGAATTTGCCATATAACTAAATGACTCATCATTTGTGCTATTTCAGGGGAAAAAGGAGTAGAGGGTTTCTGTTAGTGCCTATTACCCCAAATCTCTGCTTATGGAAGGCAAAAGAAATTGTCATATTTGGGTTTTGTCTGAGAGTTATAACAGATGTATAAGGGAGTGTTAATCCTGTAAAGCAGTTTAGCCCTATCTGCTATGATGAAGTGTGTATATCTATATAAAATGTTATTTAAATAACTGGTATAAAAACTTAATAGTTTCAGTTTTTTGTATAAAATCTAAATTTTCACATTCCAAAATCATGAAACTGTTCTGAAGTCTAGTCTTTTGACTTCCTTGTTTATGCCTGACACCTCATAATGGGGGCACAGCTAATTACTACTTATTTCCCTGCTGCTAACAATAGCCAATTTATGAGCACTTGAGATCCAAGCACTTGTTGATCTTAAGACTAGTTAGCTTTATGGCTCAGCGCCTGTAGCTCAAGCAGCTAGGGCACCAGCCACACACACGAGAGCTGGTGGGTTCAAATCCGGTCAAGGCCTGCCAAAAATGACAACTACAACCGAAAAATAGCCAGGCATTGTTGCAGGCACCTGTAGTCCCAGCTACTCAGGAGGCTGAGGCAAGAGAATCACTTAAGCCCAGGAGTTGGAGGTTGCTGTGACACCACAGCACTCTACCCAGGGCAATAGCTTAAGGCTCTGTCTCAAAAAAAAAAAAAAAGGACTAGTAAGCTTTAGATAAAGTAGGAGAGCAAGATGGTTAGATTTGTTGTAATCAACAGTAAGAGGAGGACATTAGTCCATAGAGTTATACCAAAGATGTAGTTTCCTTTTATGTGAAAAAGTGTATTTTTTAGGGCGGCTCCTGTGGCTCAGCGAGTAGGGCGCCGGCCCCATATACCGAAGGTGGCGGGTTCAAGCCCGGCCTCGGCGAATTGCAAAAAACAAAAAAAAGGCCGGGCGCTGTGGCGGGCGCCTGTAGTCCCAGCTACTCGAGAGGCTGAGGCAAGAGAATCGCTTAAGCCCAAGAGCTGGAGGTTGCTGTGAGCAGTGTGACGCCATGGCACTCTACCCAGGGCGATAAAGTGAGACTCTGTCTCTACAAAAAAAAAAAAAAAAGTGTATTTTTTAGCCCAGAAATGCCTTACAAAAGGGAATCATAATACCATGTGAACATCACTTTTAAATTTTCTTAATGTATTCCCTACTCTTGACCCATTTAGTCACTGAAAACAAAAAAATCCAATAGGACTGGCATATTATCTGGAGTTTTGCTCTGCAACCTGGCTTACTCTGGCTAATGGACTGCTTAAAGAAAGCAGAGAGGAATACTTCTAGGTAGAACTCTTTGAACCTCCCGTCAGAGGAGGAACCCCAAATGAAGACTGAAGCAAAGAGACTCACTACTAGAAATACAATCCAGCAAACAAACTCCAGACATGTTTTTCAAATATAAGACTTTTCTGAGCTATTGCTTTCCATTTCCTATAAGTGCCAGTAAGCAAAAAACCCATCTTAGTGTTCTGTACCCTTGTGTTTATTATGCCAGCAATAGTGCAGTATAGAATTTCTACTTTCAAAATGCCAAAATCACTGAACCTCTCTCCCTCTTTAGGATGTCACACATACTTCAGTTTGAGGATAAAAGTAGAAAAGTGAAAGATGCAAGCATGCAAGACTCAGACACATTTGAAATCTATGATCCACGGAATCCAGTGAATAAAAGAAGAAGGGAAGAAAGCAAAAAACTGATGAGAGAGAAAAAAGAAAGAAGATAAAATGAGAGTAATGATAACCAGAACTTGCTGGAAATGTGCCTGCAATAAATGGCCTTGTAACAGCCATTGTTCCCACAGCATCACTTAGGGGTGTGAAAGGAAGTATTTTTGAACCTGTTGTCTGATTTTGAAAAAGAATTATCTTGCTTTGCAAATTGTAGAGTGATGTAAGCAAATGCTTTTGGTTACTGGTACCTGCTTTTTTTTCTGATTGACCTTTTCTACTGCTAAATCTGAAATAAAATCATTTTCTTTCCAGTTCACTTACCTGTTAACCATTTGTAGACTGTATGTGTCCTTGTAAATACCCTAAACATGTGTAGCCCTCCTTTTTAAGACTTTTTTGAACAGTTGAGGAAAATCTTCCTAGCACTAACTTTGGAATATAATTAAAAATTTAAAAATGTAAATAAAAATGTAGAAATATTGATGCTTTAAACATAATATCTAAAAATAGCCAAGCCAGTATAACTAAATAGCCTGATGCCTTTCAGGGTGTCCAACCTTTTTTTTCCTCTACTGCACTGTGGAAGAAAAAGCATTGTCTTGGGCCACATAGTAAATACACAAACACTAACAAAAATCTGTCAGCAAAAAAAAGGTCCGTGCATACTTTTCGTGATATCAAACACCATAGATCAACAACAAAAGTCCTCACAAAATCAGCATGTGGCCTATTGGCTACAGGTTGGCCACCCCTGCATTTTGAGGAACCCCCCAAGTGAATGTCCACATCTCCATGTAGGCTAGCACCTGAGTTTTATGGGTGCGGGCAAGACATTCGAATACTCTAAGTAACGTTAGCCAAGCTCAGTGCGCACCCAGCCTGACGCCCACCACCCACCCACTCTTCTGCTCCTCCCAACACAGCAGCAGCAAGAGCACATGCAGATGCTCCCAGTGGCTCTAAAAATTCATTGAGAATTTAGCCTTTACAACAGAGGTCCTCAAACTACGGCCCGCAGGCCACATGCAACCCGCCGAGGACATTTGTCCGACCCACCGGTTGTTTTGCCAACACTGCCTGTCCTGCTTAGCAGCCGATTGGTCCAGGGCCACAGTTCGCTTGTGTGGAATGTGCACTACACTCTCCGACTCCCCTCCTTCTCTTTGTCTCTCAACTCCTCTTCTCAGTTTTAGGTGAGACTGAGACTCGTGATTGGACAATTTATGAGCTTGCCTGTGCAGAGTCTGCTGCTGCCTGAGGACCGAGGTAAGAACAAGTTAGAATTTTTTTGTTTTTTTTTTTAATTAGAAGGTCCTTTTTTTTTAATTTTGTAGTTAGTGGGGCCTTTTTTTAAGGTTAAGGGGGAGCTTTTTTTTTCTTAGGAGGTCTTTTTTTTTTTTTTTTTTTTGCAGATAGGAGACACGTTTTCTTTTTCATTTTAAATATTATAATTGGATTTGTTACCATTTTGGTATTTTTTTTTTAGTCAGTTTTTGGCCGGGGG
>CAUYON010084329.1:0-23757 GCA_963573935.1 Arctocebus calabarensis | reverse complement strand
CTATACAGCCAAGTAAAAAGTAGGATAAAGTTACATGTATTACTATTTACATGGAAATCTCATCAAGTCCTATTGTTAAGGGAAGAATAAATTTTAGTTTTTAGACTTTCATTTATGTTAAAAAAAAACCCTTTTAAAGGTTTTTACATGTGTATGAGATGTGTGCCTTATCATATAAATAAAATGACACTGGGCATTTTAAAGGCTATGGCTGCTTGTTGGGGTGGGGTGAATGAAGAGGAATGTTGAGACTTTATTGCATAAATTTCTCTATTGTTTGAATTATTACATTGAAAACTACTTATAAATTACTTATATAATTTGATAAAAAGGGAAGAGAAAAATGGGGGGAATGAGTTACAGTGCGCTATGCTGCATGATGACTGTGTTTTGAAATGCTTTGTTTAAAAATTTATAATAAATGTTCAAATATTTTGATCAGGTAGAGTTTGAGTTGTGATCACTACTGAAAGCGCTGCAACTTATTACTAGAAATGTGTGTTTCCAGTACATCAGTATTTACAACTTTGTGCAGGAAATAGTTCGGCTCTACAGGAGTTATTTTTGTTTTTTTCTCTTGGGACTTTTTACAAGGTAATGCAGACATTCACACTGGGATATGTGATAAATCTAATATTATGTAGCTACTTCCTGATAATGTCTGTATTGCTAGAGGGAAAATTCAAAGCCAGATTCGAGCAAGTGGGTTTTCTTTTGCCATCAGCTTGAAGCCGAGACGGGAATAAGACATGCTCATATATAATAACTTTTTACAGTGCAGACAGCCTGTCACAGAGGATTGGAAGCATTTTGTATGTCAGTATTTTGCTTCTTTAGTGTCAGTCCCTGAGCAGTTCAGGCTTCCATCTGATGGGAAGATTTCACTATTAATCTCAATCACCTCCTTATTCTGCCCAGAAATGTTCCACTGTCACTCAGTCACTATGTCTCCTTATTTTCTTGAAGGATAGTGTTATTAAACAACTTGCCTTAGGCCACAGAAGATATCAGTTTAAAGCCTAGATAGAAATTCCAATTCCTAGTTCAGTACTTGTATCAACAAGCCTTACTATCTGAAAGGAACTTTTTCTTCCCTGGATCTGAGTTCAGATTTACTACTGAAAAAGTATGGATATGTCTTTCAACTCCAGAGAAAGTTCTTGCCTGCCCTATTATAAGAGGACTGTTGAGGATTACTAGATTCAAGGGGTTGAAGGAATCATTAAGGGGAGGTCAGAGAAACTGGGTACTGAACTCTGAATATCGAATTCAAGGATACTAGTTATCAGGGCTGTTAACAAAAATTCTAGTTCTCTCCTTTGCTAGCCAAATGAATGGGTGCCAATGAAGCCACTCACCTGTGGTTATGTCATGTAACTGACCACTAAGCTTGAGAATCTGCCATTATGTACTTATATTTGGAGCACTGTACAAACAAGTCAGTAAAGCTTCATAAACTTGAGATTATCAGTAGCTCACGGTTGTGTTTGTGCTGATATATGAAAATGTCTTGTTGAATGGTGTTCATTATTGTTGCATGTTTTTGTATGCCACACGCTGACAGCTCTAACGGTCCTTCCAGAGAAAGAGTTCCAAAATTGCCTTGAAGGTACACTAGGCACTGGCATTGATGCACAGCTTCCCACGGGGAGTACTTCGAATGAGACCATAGGGCTATTCGACAAAGAAGTCTGTAGCAATTTTTCTAGGATGAGTTTATGAAATTAATCGCAGACCTCATCTGTTGCTAAATGACTTTAGCCTTTCACATGTGAAGAAAGTGATATGTTTCACTTCTTGGTGGGGGGGCAGCTTTAGGAGCCTGTATATACTTTGCTCTAACTCTCCCTAATCTCCCCCACTTTAGAATGGCAGGCACGGTTCCAGAGTGGCTGCCCCCATCAGCCCAAGTGCCACAGTCAGAACATGAGGCAGAACCACATATGTGATGACAAGTGACATGAGTGAAGAAAAATCCCCACACTCCTATGATGTTGTAAGCTATTGAATTTTTGGAGTTGTTTATAACCATATCATGTGCTAGCCATTGAAACTAATAACATTTTCCTAATAACAAAATTTTTCTCTAGTCCAAGTGCTCAAAGTTTCATAATGCATAGTCTAAGGAAAAGATTATATCACTGCCCATAAACATTTGTACTTTATATGTTGGCATAATATAATGTTGTTTTTTTTTTTTTTTAAATATGTATGCTTAGATTCTTTGTTTAAGGTAACATTTAGCATTTCAGTTTCTTGGTTATATTTAAGTGCTATCATTAGGGATTTTCATATTAAGAAATCAATTAGTTATTTTATTGGCATATATTTCTTTAAAAGGTTAAATGAATGACCTTTCATTTCTTATGTACTCCTGGGAAAGCTAACTAAGAATCACTGTGGGCTTCATCATTGTTATTCCTTACCTAGGAGTTCTAATTGTTCTATAATATCACATTTGCTATTACTAATGGTATTAATAATAACTTTCATTCATTGAAAGTCTATGTTCCACATTTAATCTTTGATTCTTTACATATGTTATTATATTCATTCCTCATGATAACTGTATAAAGGTGGATGTCAAACCAAGGCTCAAGGAGCTTAAGGAAATGCAGTGTCCAGGATGTTATGAAGAGACACTTAGCTAAAAAAACCAAGAGGGTACATTTAGGTAAGAGAAAGACTATTGTCCTGTAATTCAACTGAGAGAAGATGTTTTAGGAAGTGCTCAACTGTGCAAATTATTGCTTATAGTTGCAGAAATATGAGAATTAAAAATTGACCAAATGGCAACATTGGAGCCATTTTGATCTTGACAAGGGGGAGGGGAAAACAAATCTACCAGAGATAGATTAAGAGGGAATGGGAGGGATTTGAAGTGGAGTTAGCAAATACAGAAGTTTTGCTATCACCAAAGCCAGAAAAATAGGACAGTAGCTGGAGAGAGAAGTGATACAGGGACTGCTGTTTATTTACATATTTTTAATTTAACACAGAAGAAATAATAGCATGTGAATTCTTAGGAGTGATCCAGGAGAGACGGGAAGAAAATTTAGGTGATAGGAAGAGAGAACTGATAGAGTAGTGTCCTTTGAGCAGGTGGGAGGAGGTAGCTTCTAGTGCACAGCCAGAGAGCTTGAAGCTTGAAGAGTTCATCCACTTAACTGTTGGGAAAGTTGAGTATTGGCTCATACTCTTGGGAACTAAATAAGTCTTAAGGCCTACAGCTGACTGAATGGCCTACTCTTGGCCAAGAGAACCTCAGAAATACCTTCAAATTGAGTTGCCAATCGTAAGGAGAAGGGAGGTTAAGCAAGCCTTGTCATGCCCCTTACATTTTGGAGTTATTCTTTGTTACAATATGATACTAAATCAGCAGTTCTCAACCTGTGGTTCACGAACCCTTTGGGGGTTTTATGACCCTTTCACAGGGGTCACCTACATACATTTTGCATATCAGATATCTACATTATGATTCATAACAGTAGCAAACTTACAGTTATGAAGTAGCAATGAAAATAATTTTATGGTTGGGGGTCACCACAACATGAGGAACTGTATTAAAGGGTCACAGCATTAGGAAGGTTGAGAACCACTGTACTAAATCATTACCATGGCTAAGGGCATGTAAAGCAAAGCTTAAGCCTCACCTGCAGGCCATCCATTTACTTGGTAGATCACTTGAGTTGAGTTTTGGTAAATGTCCACAGACTTCTTTATCTTAAGTTAGAACATTCCAAGGCTTTAGACAAAGCATTATTACTTTAATCAATTACAAATAAATGAATCTTTAAACTCTTCTATAACCTGTAAATCCCCTAGTCAAGAAGTCCCTCCTTTTGGAGCCAACCAGTGTAAGCCTTCCACGTGTTGAAGCATGATCTTACATGAAATACCTGCCTACATGAATGTATAGAGGAGAAGGTACAAGGACATCACCTCCGAGGGAGAGAATGAGCAGATGTGGGCAGGGAGGGAGAAAGAGCGGCAGTGTTTTAGGGAACAGAGGGAGAGAACTGGCCCGGAGCTAGCAACAAGAGCCAAGGAGACTATCTCCCCTTTCTCCAAACATTGAGATTCAGGGACTCGGGAGGACAATGGCCTTTACCTGGGATAACTCCAGGGGATGTAATGTTTTCTTAGGGGATCCAAGGTTCCATTAGAAATAGAAGATAAGGAACACACGGAGACGTGAGCTCTGGGATAGATGCGGGGATTTTTCTAACATCCTATTGTAAATAGTAGAGGTCAGAGTATAAGGATTTCAGGTCCTGAGCAGGATGAGAGATGAAAACAGAATGCAGAACTACTTGAAATTAGAGTCTAACCTACCTGGAAATAAGAGAATAGTGATATTGAACTTGGTAGATATACTAAGTGGTAAAGAGGGCTGGGGGGGCGGCAGTGTAGTTCGGAACTTTTGTCCAGCTTCCTCCTGACCCCTAGCAGAGGAAGGTGGGCAGTCTCAGAATATGTGTTCTTAGTGTGGGGGACTCACTTAGGATTACTCCTGGGGTAGGGACCTTGCAAGTGGTCATACTTGATAGGGATACTCAAATGAGTATGTTTGTGTGTGAAGGAATATTCACCATCACTTGACTTTATAGTTCAGAGAAATTAAGACACAGCAATGAATTCCCTCTTTATCCTTATTAGATTTATATATATATTGGATAATATGAGATATTTAATAAAATGGGAAGAAGGGGGACATTTCTGCCCCTATGGTAACACGGTAAACTGTTGCAGCCATTCTGAAGAGCAATCTGGCAGTAATTAGAAAAATTAATATGCTTGTACCCTACCCCAGATATTTTAGGGCATACCTGTTGGGGGAAAACTTGGGCTGGTCCATGAGGGGCCATAAAAGAAGATGTTCACTACAGCAAAAGTTGGAGACAAGCTAGACACCTCTCAGGATGAGTACGGATTAAAAAAATGTGGTAAAGCGTGGTGTGTCTGTATCAGAAGAAATGTGCAAGATATAGACATAGCACCCCGATATGGTTTCAAGGTGAAGTGTTAAATATTAAAAAAAAAAAACCTGAACTGAGGTTAAGATTACAGTTTCGCATATGTAATTTAAGTGTCACATCTAAGACTAAGATATTTCTTAGTCTTCAGATCTAAGATATTTCAGGAGGGAAAGAATGGGCTTTGAATGTAGGCATGAAGAGCAAAAGTACACATGAAAATGAAGCAGAAGAGAGGTTTGTAAAAATGGTGCCCAGGGAAGAAGGACTCTGATGAACTCAACTCTCTGTACTCTTGAAGTTTTCAAAAGAAAAAAAATTAATCTCTTTATGATTCACTCTTTGTTTATTAAACTAATTTTAGAGATGGCATTTTGTTAGCCAATAACTTAACTCAATAGATATAAATAAAGAGAAAGAACACAAGCTGGTTGAACCTAAGCATTTTTTACTACCTCCCTAGTTCCCCCTAAATTAATTTTGTATTAAGTGTTTATATCTGCATTGTAAACACATAAGCAATTACTTTCTATGGTGAGCAATTCAAGAATGAGGGCAACATTCATCATCAGTGGCTCTCCAGCACTAGCAGAGACAGATCCTTAATTAGTGTTTGCATATCAAAATAAATTTTAAGTATTGAGGAAATAGTAGTCCAAGGAATACTTTCAAAACAGCAGAGAATTAAATCCCTTTTGTGCCAGTACATGGGCTGGCAAGGTATCATGAGCCAAACTTGAAGTTGTATGATTATCGGCTTCTTGTGCAGAAGGAGTGGACCCCATGGAGCTCCTGTCTTTAGGTAACATCCCAGTCATATACCTACAATGAGAACTATTTCAAAACAGAATAAATCATTATTCTGTTTAATAATTTAGAATGCAATCTCTCTATCATGATAAATGAAATGTTCATCTACTTGCCTGATCTGGAAGCTGTTTTTCTAAGGATTGTAAGATACCAAATATTTTTAGATAACATTATGTAGGGCATCAGGGTATGTTGACATAATAATTTCTTGATTTTTTATTATTATTATTTATTTATTGGCTGGGGCTGTGTTTGAACCCACTACTTCTTTAAGCCACAGGCACCACCCTTGATTTCTTTTTATAAGTAGGACTCTGCAGCGTCCACTTTGCCACCCAAGAACAACAAAAAATAAGGGCATTGCTTTTTATTCTACTGTGTAAATCTTATATTGGCTTTGTCCAAAAGTAATAAACCCTCCCTGGGTACCCAATGTCTATCCCACCTGCAGAGAATGCCACAGATCTGGGAGATGTTTGGGGAAGGACTGAGAACCCAAGATAGATCAGATACAGACCACACCGGAAAACGCTAAAGGCCAGAGAAACTGAAATCATTTTCGTTTTTGAGAGAGATTGCCAATTTAAGCTGACAGTAGATAAGTTGGAAAAAAAAAGAAAAATAGGGCGGCGCCTGTGGTTCATCGAGTAGGGTGCTGGCTCATATACAGAAGGTGGCTGGTTCAAACCTGGCCTCGCCAAACTGCAAAAACCGAAAGATTGCCAGGTGTTGTGGCAGGCGTCTGTAGTCCCATCTGCTTGGGAGGCTGAGGCAAGAGAATTGCTTAAGCCCAGGCGTTGGAGGTTGCTGTGAGCTGCATGACACCACGGCACTCTACTGAGGGTAATGAGACTCTGTCTCTACCAAAAAAAAAAAAAATTGCCCATTCCTAGAAAAGCAGAGATTTGTCCAGCTGGTCTGTAAGCCCAAAAAGGATGTGTAGCAAGCCATTTCATGGGTCAAAATTTTACATGACACTACAAATTAAGATTAATTTAAGCTACTCATGGATTGCTATATTCTACAGTTCAAATACATTACATTTAATATGCTACCCTCCTATTATTTAATTTTGTTTCAATTGTAAACAGTGCTATAATAATTATTTTAAACATACATTTTTCTTTAGATCTCTTCTAACTTCTTTTGAGTAAATTTCTTGGAAAGGAATTATTGAGTTCAACAGTTAGAAATGTTAAAAGCTCTATGTATATCTTGCCAAATTATTTTCAAGAAAAAAATTCCAATTTATCTTTTTGTAGTTGTTGATAAGACAATTGTTCTCACCAATAATTTATGCAATTTATATATTTTTAAAAATATTTGTTAATTTGGTAAAATGTTGACAAATTATTTGGATTTTCATTTGAAATATGTACAAAGGACTGATTTTTATATACTTTTGGGGATACATGTATCTTTGAATCCTTTGCCTCATTTATACATTTTATTTTCTCTTTTTTTTTCTTTATTTGTTTTTTTTTTTGCAGTTTTGGGCCAGGGCTGGGTTTGAACCCACCACCTCCGACATAAGGGACTGATGCCCTACTCCTTTGAGCCACAGGCGCCACCCTCTTTTGCTTTCTTCTTAATATTATTTGGGCATTTTTTAGACTTATATTTATACTTTTATTAATTTAATTTGTTCCTAATAAAATGCCTGCCAATATATCATATTTGTCAAATAGTGTATTATTTTTCTTTTATTTATGATAGTTCTGTAAATTGATTTATTCTATCTTTTACATGTGTCTATAGCAATTCAAAAAAGATCAATATTAAAACTTTGTTGTATAGTCTTTTATATTTTCTCTATGTTGGTAAATACATATGTACAAATATGTAGAGGTTGCATTGATTTTTTTGAAAATGTAATCACATTATAATGAAACTAACTCATGCTTTTCAAAAAAGTATAACAAAAATATTATACTAAGAAATTGCTATTGTTAAAATTTTCTGTATTTTATTTCCATTATCCTGTTCTTGTTCTAGAAATGTCTAATAGCAAAATAATAAGATAAATGATAGTACATCTTTAAAAAGGAGTACTATGAAGTTTTAAGTCACACAGATAGGTCCTTTTTAATTATTTGCAACATTATTTTAATGTTTATTTTATGTATACTTATATTTTTGACTAATCCCCCACTGTAGGGATTTTATTGGTTCTAGAATAATATTAAACAGAAAAAAATGATAGGACCATTGGCATCTGTTCCTTTTTTAATGAGAAGACCTCTGGGGTCCGTTATTTATTGTATTGACAGGTGGTTTGCTATGTCCTTTGTCATGCTTCACGATTATTTCCTATTTCTACTTTGCTGAGTTCTTAACATTTAGATTGTTAAAATAAACTGCTTATTTACAGATTTGAAAAATATTATTTCTATGTCTGCAGAACTGAGCAATTGCTTTGTTTCTTTAAATTATCTGTTGTCTCTAATTGATTTTCTAATTTTAAAACTACTTGTCTTTGAAACTCTTATTATTATCAAATTCTTCTGCTATATATAGCACATCATCTAAAGAATATAGAATCCCATTAGATTCCATTAAAAGTTAAAAATTTGTCTGTTGAAATAAAATAGTACAGATAACAGAGTTCATGTTTACTGTGAACTGGAGAGAGCCCGCTGTGCTTTGTTGGGACACCTCTCCCTTCACAGCAGCCAGACAGTGTTTCCAGGCAAGAGTGTAGCGTGACTGCCAGGCTCACTTCATTTGTTTTTCTTCTAATAACATGTTTTCTAATATGTGCACTATTTGAGGTTTTTTCCTAAATGTTTAGATATTACTATTATTATTATTATTATCATTTTTGCTGGGAAAGCAAGCTGAGTCAAATTATGACCTTATGGCCAGAAGTGGAAATCAAGTAGACATAATCTGAAAGTAAAATGCAGACAAGTTATATCTCAATACTATAGTAGATAAATCTGAAAACAAAATGCAGATGAGTTATATCTCAATACTATGTCTTTTATTCTTTTTTAATGGGTATTGATCTGGACAATTGTTAAGAATGTTGGGCACATATTTTATTATTAGTATATAGCACACATGAAGAAAAACTTCTCATTCTAAATTGGTCATTTTAATGTTTTTGTCAGCAAGGATCTTAAGAGTAGACTATCAGCTAGATAATACATAAAGGAAAAAGTCAGTGTCAATTAAATATAAATTAAAATAATCTATTGGAACTCACCAATATTTAATAATCAAAATTAATCTAACTCATAGACTGGTTTGGATAGTTATATAAGAATATATTTTTCACCAATGTACTCAGCCCTACTATGAAGCTAATTTATAGCTTTCATATGAAGGCTAAAACCCAATTATAGCACAAGAATATGGGGAAAGGGGCAAGGGAGGGGAGGGGAGAGGAGAGGATGGGTAGAGGGAGGGCAATTGGTGGGATCACACCTATGGTGCTTCTTAGAAGGGTACAGGTGAAACTTACTAAATGTAGAATATCAATGTCTTCATATAGTGATTAAGAAAATGCTATGAAGGCTATGTTTAACAGTTCAATGAAATATTTCAGATTGTGTATGATGTGAGCACATTGTGCCCCATGATTATACTAATATACACAATTATGATTTAATAAAATTAAAAAGAAAGAATATATTTTTCAGCTTGCACATGCTGCTAGAGTCATTGGATTGGTGTTATTATTTAATCTTTTTCACTTTAAAGTTGGAAGATTTATTGATTTTTTTCATGTAATAGTAAACAAAATTGAAGAAATATATAGGTTAAAACAGTTGAAATGTTACTAAAATTTTAATGACAGTTATAAAGTTATGGCCAAATGAAAAATGAATAGTTTCTAATAATTCATTTCAAAAAATTTGCTTAATAATTCAGCTGAAAATAAATAGAAACAGACTAACTAGAGTCTGGACACTTTGTAAAATGAAATAATTCCATTTAAGCCTTCTCAAAAAAACCTTGATTTTTAAACAATAAAAGTTGGTTCTACCATGTCCAATAAACAGTTGGGGAAATATCACCTATTTAGCCTCCTCAGAAAAAGGAGAACTGTTATCTTAACACATTGGTCAGTCCTGGCTTTCTTCTTGAGCTTACTGAGGTCACATTTTCTCAGATTATTATAAATGTTAAGAAGGTAAAATTTTCAATATTTAATCTTTAAGTGACATTATGTGAATGTTCTTCCATGGATGAAAATGACAAATTACAAAACAAAGCAAGAAACAAAAATCATTTATGCTTAGAAGAAATTCATGTAAGAAGACAGACATGACGTAGTCTTTACTGAGAACTTGTGCAAGGTCAATTCTAAGGAACAGTTTTCTTAAGCTGAAATCTCTACTGTTGTAAGACTACTTGTCTGTGATAAGAACAAATGTGGTTGTTGACAAAAATGAAAGGTCCTGACTAATGACTAAAGCAAGGAGGTTCTGTGTAACTGACAGCTTAGAATATTTATATTGCAGTTACTTGCATGAGTTTAACCATAGACTGACAATAATTTAGCCTCTGCCAGCATAACCTAAGGAATCTGATATTTGAGAGACTCAAATAGATGTGTTCAACTCACTATTTAAAATGATGGTTCATCTTAATTCAGCTCCTGAAAATGTCAGACGTTAAACCAACTTGACTTACTCTCCCCCACCAAAGGAGTTCCTTAAATTTTGCTGCAACCTGATACTTGCTGTTTTTACAAAGCTTGGTCTGAATGGAAGTTTTTTGTTTTCGAAATCCCACAATTGGAGTGATGTGTTACCTGATGTGCCTTCTACAAGATTTCATGTTGTAAATTCCTGCCTGAATTAAGTTCCAGGAAGTGACACAGACCACAGAGACAGATCTGTGTACTTCAGTCTGTCAGATAATGAAAGAATGCAGTTCAGCATGTTTTCTGTTGTGTTTTAACTGGCAGAAAATGTGGAGCTCAACTCAGTGCCCAACCAAAACTGCCACTTCAAGCAACCGATAATATCTACTTGCCTTTTGGTCCATTTCTGTGGTTAAAAACTACGTTTTATTCCTCTTTGCTCCTTTTTATAGAACGTTTTCCTTGCAAGACTGCTTAAATGTTTTTGGACGAATAGGATGTTAATCCTAAATTAAAAAGTAAATATAAAGAGAGTTTTCTAAAGTGGGTGGTCTCAATGGATCAGGCTAATAAGAGAAAATGACGGGACAGGGAAAGTGTTTTAGGAATAATGGCACATTCCAGACTGTTGTGAGGCTATTAATACCTGAGCAGGGACTTTGGGATTTGGCCACTTTACCAGACCAGTGGTTCAAAGAAAAGGTAACCCGATTTCAGAGGCTTGAGAATTCAGATGTTAAGAAATAAAGCCAGATAAATAGATTGTCCATTTAGTTAATTTAAAACATGAAATGCACAGGTCACTGTTAAAGAAAAACAATCAGTCAAAGATGCTTGTTAAGGTATGATAAGGAAGACTTGCGATGGGGAACAGGGACGGAGCTTAACTCTGAACACAGCATGGGCAAGTGGGAATTTGTATCCAAGGAGGAGTGAGAGGGACAGAGGGTGGAAAATTACCAAGAGGAAACCTCAAGGATAAGAGGGATTCTGGCTAAACTGACCTGACAGATTCTTGCTGAAGATGGGGCAGGGAGATCAGATATCTCCTGGGGGAAGATATCTCCTAGGTTCCATGGTGGAAAAAAGAAGAACCTAATCAAACATGAAGGATGATCAGATACTGAGGATGGAGGGTACTGGCTGAACTGACTTAACAGGATTTTTTTTTTTTTGCTAAAACTGGATTTTACACAGAAGTGCACAGATAGGCCTGGGGGAAGTTTCAGAAACCTGACTAAAGTTTTGCCAAGCAAAGAATCTTTGCAGGAATAAGAGATATGAGATGCTGTAGCTGGCTTATTTGGCAGCCAGAGCTCTGATTTAGAGTAAAGGAGAAACCTATAACTTTGTATATTATTTCAATTTCTCATCCATTGCTAAATGTGCTGTGTGCTGTGACCCAGAACAACTTGTTTTCTTTGAACTTAATTTTTAAAAAAAGTTTTTATTTTTAGATGATTAGAAGATATATCCTTTTTTAAAAAAATTATATTTTACAATGCTTTTGTGTAATTAAGTAGTTTTCCAGAGAAGAAATACCTTGTTAGGTGTTTTTTCATGTATGTAAATAATTATACAGATCGATCTTTAACTTTTGTGTCGAGCTCAGAGAATAGCAGCAGAAAAATCATAAAAAAGATTTGTCACAGTGAAAGTCCCCCAAAGGCAGACAGTATATGTCTGGTTTGCCTTGGCCATGAACGCCTGACTCGGTAGACATTTGTTGAATAAGTCAATGAGTGAATACATAGATGAGGAATGTCAATATCGTGTGTCCCAGAGAACAAATGGCACCTAAAGTAGCAGCATCTAAGGACCTGTTGTTGTAGACAACATTATTTCTTTTTCTTTTTATTAATTTACAAAATTAAAAATAATATATGTTTACCATGTACGAGACATTTTGATGTATGAACACAGTACATTGTGAAATGATTAAATCAAGCTAGTTAATGGATCCATCACTTTGAATACTTAATTTTTTGTGGTGGGAACATGCTAAGATGTCCTCTCTTAGCAATTTCCAAGCAGGTAGTACAATCTTAACTGTAGTCACCATACTATAGTATAGATCACTAGAACTCGCGCATTCTGTCTAACAAATCAACATTGCCCCAGCCTTCTCTCACTTCAGTCCCCAGGAACCACCAGGGGACTATTCTATGTCTCTGACATTCTATTCTATGTCTCTGAGTTATACTTCTTTGCATTCCACATGTAAGCCAGATAATGACGTATTTGTCTTCTGCCCCTGGCTTATTTCAATTAGCATAACGTCTTCCAGGATTATCCACATTGTCCCTCTGGATTTGCTGCAGGACAGAGCATGGTGAGCCTGTCTGGGCGTTTCTGCTGGGCATGTGGCTTACAAGTGCCTCACAGGCAAACTGTTCCCCAGTGCAGCCACAGGAGCTAAAACTAAAACTGGGCCCCTTCAAGATCTGCTGTAGGATAGAGGTGGTAAGACTTAGGGGGGTCTCATAGGGGTGCTTGTCGCTCAGCAGAAAGGTTAGGTCCCTGATTGCAGTGAGAGGGGCTGATGATAGGACCTGGCCCCATGAGGTCTGCTGTGGGCTGGACACTGGTGAGTCCATCTCATCAACTCAGATAGACACACATCCTCCAGAAACTTCCTGCACAGACAAGATAAGTAAGTCTCCAACTATTGTGGGAGGGGCTGGGGCTGAGACTTTGTCCCCTGGGAATGTAGTGTGGGAAGAAAACTGGTGAGTCATCATGGGGGTTCAGACTCTGGCTTTGAGATACAGGTGAGCCTCTCTTTAGGTCTTTGTGCAAAAATTTCTAAGCTGGGATCTCAGTTGAAGGTACCTAGAATCAAACCACAAGGAAACTCTCTGTTTCTTTGGAAAGACCAGTGCTGGTTGGGCAGACAAGCTTCTTTGCCAAGGCACAAGTGTGTGCAATTTTTCCTAGACCCCTTAACAGATGGCTTTGATTGCAAATGCAAGGACAAATGCGGCCAAATGGGGCTGAGCTTCCATTCCTTTGAGGAATGGGTTTTTTTTTTTTTAGAGACAGAGTCTCAATTTATCACCCTCAGTAGAGTGCCGTGGCATCACAGCTCTCAGCAACCTCCAACTCCTGGGCTTAGGCTATTCTCTTGCCTCAACTTCCTGAGGAGCTGGGACTACAGGTGCCCACCACAATGCCTGGCTATGTTTTGTTGCAGTTTGGCCGGGGTCGGGTTCGAACCCACCACCCTCGGTATATAGGGCCAGTAACCTACCCACTGAGCCACAGGTGCTGCCAGGGAATGGGATTGCTTCTAGGTTTAAACCTTGCAGTGGGGTTGGTGGAGGTACTACCTGGTGCTGGTTGGCACTCTTAAAACCATCTCTCTATATGTGGGCTCCACTGGAGTTTCACAGCCTCCTGGGTGAATCCCAAAGCTTCGACAGAGGGACTTCTGCCTGTGGATGGGGGCAGACTTCTTGCTGGTGGGGGGAGTATGTGTAGCTTTCTTCTTCTTTGCTATCTTTCTGATATCATTCTAGCCTTGTCCTATTCATTTGTTTGTTTATTTAATGCTTGATATTGTTCCTGCTCCCTAAGGTCTTTTGTGACTTATACTCATTGGGGATTATTCTTTCTATTTTTATCAAAAACTTCATGCATTGATTCCATAAATTGATTTGGGGAGTATGCACATTTTAACAATATTAATTCTTCCAATCCCTGGACTTAGGATATTTTTCTATTTACTCTTGTCGTCTTTAATTTCTGTCATCATTGTTTATTAGTTTTCCATGTACAAATATTTTACTTCCTTGATTCATTTTTAAGGTATTTTATAGATTTATTTGAAGCTGTTGTAAATGAGATTGTTTTCTTTCTTTTCTAGATAGGCGTCATTAGTACCTAGAAATGCTACTGATTTTTGGATATTATATTGAATTTGTATGTCGTAACTTTACTGAATTAATCCATCAGTTCTAACAATCTTTTTGGCAGGATCTTTCGGATTTTCTGTATAAAATGAGGCCATCTACAAACTGAGGCGATTTTATTGCTTTCTTTCCAGTGGGGATGCTCTTTATTTCTTTTTCTTGTATAATTGCTGTAGCTAAGGCTTTTAGTATTATTCATACTGAAGTGGTGAGAGGGGCGTCCTTGTGGTATTTCTTAAGTATATTGATGACACAACAATAGCACAATCACTTTCATAATCAGATTCCTGTTAGGGGTTGGTGAAGTAAGGAATTCTTGCCCCTGCTCCTTGATAAAGGATTTCATTAGAGGCAGGACACACTTGGGGATGCAACTTCTATATGTCTTAACTAGTGGGCTGTGGGGCTCCCCAAAGTGGCTGACATTGAGATAATTCAGTACCTATTCCAATTTATAAAAAGAGTTGACTTCTCAGTATATGCAACTGGTCTACCGCACATCAGGGTACCAGGGCTCTAGCCTCAGATCTGCCTCTCCGTTAGCTGAGAGAACTTTGTCCAGTCACGAGAACTCTGTCTAGTCACTTCAGCTTTCTGAGCTTCAGTGTGATAGTCCACTAAGAAGGCTGCTTTACTAATTCCTTTCTCGCTGCAATTTCATGACTGTCCCTGAGGGGACAGGTGTGCTGTGTTTCAGATACTTACCAATGCAGGGTCCAGTCCTTCCTTGCTGAAATGAGAAATCATCTATAATAATCCCTCAGTATCCACATGGGGATTGGTTCCAGGACCCCTTGTGGAGACCAGACTTCGCCGATACTCACGTCTCTTATATACGTATAATGGCATGATATTTGCACATAAACTATAGACATCCTATTGTATACTTTAAATCATGTCTAGATTATTTCAAATAACAAATACAATATAAATGCTATATGAGTAATTGTTATAGTGTGTTGTTTTCCATTTCTACTATTTTCATTTTTGTGAAAACCATTTTTAATCCTCAGTTGGTTGAATTTGTGGACACAGAACCTCCCAGATACAAAACTTTATTAGTTACTCTTCCTTATTCGAGGGCACGTGTTCTCAGAAAATTTGTTGTGGCTTTAGGTATAAGACATGGCAGCATTGAGATTTCCAGTCAGAGTCAGGTAGTTTTAAGGAGTTCATAGCTTAGTTTGCTGAGACAAGTTACACGCCTAATAGAATTGCCACTTATTTATATTTGTTTATGAGATCACTGTGTCTGCCAACTGGGTTGAAAATGAAGAAAGCAAGATTGCGTTTCACCACCTCTGCTCAATGGGAAGTGCTTTTGTTGCTTTTAAAGTTTTCTATGTTCTGGCTTATGAGGGTGAGAATGGCATTTTGAGCACAACCAGCAATGTGTTTGGATTTAAAAAAACAACGTGAAACAAAACAAAATAACTCTTTTGTTTTTAATGGTTTCTATTAGGAAAATGTTCTTTTCCTGGTCTCTAATAACCTTTTTTGGAGTTAATCCTGAGAATGAAAGAATGGATTTAAACTAAAGAAATGAATTCCCACACCAACTTTGTTTGTATTTCCTGTCTCCCATATCTAATCACCTCTGCTTGCCTCTATTCTTCATCCTTTTTCAGTTTCTCCTCTCAACTGAGTATCTAAAGAGATAAAACTGTCCTGGGAGGAGGAAGTGAAGAATGCAAAACTGGAGTCAGGGTGGCCAGCTAAGAAGTGACTATGGCTATAACAACACAGGTAAGAGCTTATTAGAAAGTCAGAAAGACAGGAATGGTAGGGGTGAGGAGAGGAGAGAGCAGTATTGAGAGAAATATCAACTTAGCAGACAGTCTTCTAAGCTGAGCGACAGAAACTCAGCAAGATTTTCATCTTCTGGCTTAGAGGATTGGTGGTGGGTATTTACAGAGGACAGCAGGTATGAGGAAAGATGGTGAAGTCTGTTAGGAAAACGTGGCTTGAGCTGTCTAAGAACTTTTTAGGTCATAATGTCTAACAGACAGTTTCCTGCTTACTGGAGATTTTTAAGACTGTGAGCTTGATGTTACTATTCCTAGTTTAAAGGCAGGTGAGTGAGCCAAAGAGGTGAATTCACATAGCAAAGTAGTTTGCACTAGGTGGCAGGGTGAGTGCTGAAGTCATAAGGCAGTTTGCCTTTCTTGCCTTATGCAGCCAGAGCCAGTCTTTAAAACAAAGCATGAAAATCTAAGCATTCAAAGCCTATTCTCTGAAAAAATCTGTATTAGAGTTTCTTCCTGTCATCAAAGAAAAGCATGGTTAAAAAAATGAAAGTCTGGAAGGATTTCACTGCCAATGCATTGCAATCTTTCACTGCCTCTCACTTATTCTCTTTCAAAATGTGGACTCACCGCCCTAGAGTGAACACAAATACAACAAACAACAGCTTTGGATGGGAGCTGGGCACTGCGCAGACCTCAGCAGCTCTGTGTTTGCTGATTCCACTTCCTATCAAATAAACCCCGCTTGTTTGATGCTGTGGTTCCCGTAGTTACTGCTCAGATAGGGGGCCAGACAGTTTACCAGCAAAGCAACTGAACTCTTGTCTATTCTAGCAATGTTGGTGGCCAGATGGCTGTTCTCTGTTTTCCTTTTATTTTCCAGACTCCTCGACCACAAGTCTTTTTTTTTTTTTTGAGACAGAATCTTACACTGTTGCACAGGCTAGTATGCCATAGCATCATCATAACTCACAGCAACCTCAAATTCTTGGGCTCAAGCCATCCTCCTGCCTCGGCCTCCCAAGTAGCTGGGAATATGGACATGAACACCATGTCCTGCCCCTAATTTTTTTATTCTTCTTTCCTCCAACATCAAATGTGCCCCAGCCCCAACACTGACTGCTTAGTTCCTCCAGCTTCATGCTCTGCTCCAAGTCACCCTAGAGAAAAAGGAAACTCATATGCCAAATAATCCCTGAGTTTGACCAAGAAGCCACAAACAGAGAAGAGTCCTGGAAAGATTCCTTATTCCTACACATAGAAAAATCCTAAACCCTCTTGTGGCTGCATGTGGACTTTTTATCAGGATTGCCTCATGGTTATAAAAGATCACTACCAAACACATAGAGATGGTTAGAGCAACTTCTAAAAAGCATTTTTCCTAATATTTCCCTTCTCAATTCTTAGTTCTTTGCTCAAAATTTTAGGTGTGCCATTGGAATCATCTCTACAACTATTTTTTTCAGTTCAAACCATTTCATTCCATTCCTTATACTTTAATGCTTTGAAGCTGCCATGAAAATTTTATAGCCTAATCTTTAAAGTACCACAAAAGTCAAGGAGAGGCAGTATATCTTATAATATCAGAATGCAACAGTATGCCTTTATATTTGCAAATCGGCTTGAATCTGAACATCTTGTGGGGCTTTAAGGAGTACACAGTGAATGCAGCAATGATTTGAGATTGAGATTTGGGGTGCTCATGTTCACATTTCTAGTTAGTATCTTACCAAGAGTTTCAGTAACTGAACTGGGAGGTGCACTAAATGCATGAAATAGGTTACAAATGCCCATTTCGAGTTGGATGTGTTTGAAGTGCAGTCATTTCTTCATACATCCAGGGGATTGCTTCTGGGAGAGCCACATACACCAAAATCTGTGCATACTCCACTCTCACAGTCGTTCCTATAGAACCTGTGTCTGCTCGGGTTCCACACATTTGATTACTCCATTTTTATCCCTTTTGGTTGAAAAATTCACATGTAACTGATCTGTGCAGTTCAAACTTGTATTGGTCAAAGTTCAGCTGTACATCTCCTCACCAAAATAGCTAAAGAACACACTGCTGGTTAAGGTAAAAAAAGATACGCTTCAGGGTGGCCCCTGTGGCTCATCGAGTAGGGCACTGGTCCCATATACTGAGGGTGGCACGTTCTAAACCAGACCCCGTTGAACTGCAACAAAAAAAATAGCCGGGCATTGTGGTGGGTGCCTGTAGTCCTGGCTACTTAGGAGGCTGAAGCGAGAGAATCGCCTAAGCCCAGGAGTTGGAGGTTGCTCTGAGTTGTGTGATGCCACGACACTCTACCGAGGGCGATAAAGTGAGACTCTGTCTCTAAAAAAAAAAAAAGACACACCTTATACTATTAAAAGGCAAATGCAAGACTTATCAGGTGGGTGATGAATAGGGCAAATGTGCAAAAAATTCACTCCAAAGCCCCTCTAAGAGTGTCTTCATTCAGACAAATTGCCAGTGTTTTGTTTATGTGTTGGCTTTTAAGTTTATTTCCTTTCTGGAATGTTTCTCATAATGCTGGTCTTTTGCAGTAATCAGAGCTGTGTCAAAGCTTTAACAGTGTCATGCCACGTTATCCTGTTTGCATGTGATTACTGGGCTTTGGTAAATAACAACATCCTTCAGTGATGTGGGTGGAAGTGATATGGCAGGAGCTAGGGGAGAAATGGAAGGTTTTATCTGGGACATCTCTTTCCCACTTCACTGTGCAACCCGTTAGTGCCATTTCCTCTCCACTTAACAAATACTGTTTGGTATTGTTCCAATCTTATTATTAATGCCACCAGACTTAATATGCCCATTCCTCTGTGAATTTCATGCATGTGAAAACAAGTGGCCATGATTAGAAATTAACCTGTATTTTTACTATAAAATAGTTAATATCAGACTTGCAAATTATTTAGAAAGTTTTCTTCCAATCTTTTAGCCTTTGTTTGTCTTCCAACCCCTTTCCTTTATCTTTTTTTGGTTTGATAGAAATATAAGACACAAATTGTAATAAAAAAATCAAAAAAAGATGGTAAGAAAACTTTACTTTGTTGGTTTTCACAATTCACATACAAGAGTTTCAGAAGAAGGTCTTTTTCTTCTGTTTCTTTATTGTTGAATCATAACTGAGTACTTTTGTGCAATCAAGGGGTACAATGTGCTGGTTTCATATACAATCAGAAATGTCTTCATCAAACTTTTTGACATAGCCATCATGTCATTTTCTTAGTTATTGTATGAAGACATTTGTATTCTGCATTTAGTAAGTTTTGTCTGAACTGGTCTAAGATGCACCATAGGTGTGGCCCCACCATTTACTCTCCCCTCCCCTCCCTCACCACTTTCCCCATATTCTTATGCTATAATTGGGTTATAGCCTTCATATGAAAGCTATAAATTAGCTTCATAGTAGGACTGAGTACGTTGGATACTTTTTCTTCCATTCTTGAGATACTTTGCTAAGAAGAGTATGTTCCAACTCCATCCATGTAAACACAAAAGAGGTAAAGTCTCCATCTTTCTTTAAGGCTGCATAGTATTCCATGGTATACATGTACCACAATTTATTAATCCATTCATGGGTTGATGGGCACTTGGGCTTCTTCTATGACTTAGCAATTATGAATTGGGCTGCAATGAATATTCTGGGACAAATGTCTTTGTTATAATGTGATTTTTGATCTTCCGCATATATACCAAGTAAAGGAATTATAGGGTCGAATGGCAGGTCTATTTTTAGGTCTCTAAGTATTTTCCAAACATTCTTCTAAAAGGATGTGAAGGATCTCTATAAAGAGAACTATGACACTTTAAGAAAAGAAATAGCTGAAAATGTTAACAAACGGAAAAACATACCATGCTCATGGCTGGGAAGAATCAACATTGTTAAAATGTCTATACTACCCAAAGTAATATATACTTTTAATGCAATTCCTATTAAAGCAAGCTCCATTGTCATATTTTAAAGATCTTAAAAAATAATATTTCATTTTATATGGAATCAGAAAAAACCTTGAATAGCCAAGACATTACTCAGAAATAAAAATAAAAAGCAGGAAGAATCATGCTACCAGACCTGAGTCTGTACTACAAATCGATAGTGATCAAAACAGCATGGTACTGGCACAAAAACAGAGAGGTAGATGTTTGGAACAGAATAGAGAACCAAGAGATCAGCATGGCACTGGCACAAAAACAGAGAGGTAGATGTTTGGAACATAATAGATGACCAAGAGATGAATTCAGCTACTTATCATTATTTGATCTTTGACAAGCCAATTAAAAACATTCAGTGGGGAAAAGACTCCCTATTTAACAAATGATGCTGGGTGAACTGGCTGGTGACCTGTAGAAGACTGAAACTGTACCCACATCTTTCATCATTAAATAAGATAGATTCTCACTGGATTAAAGACTTAAACTTAAGATGTGAAACTATAAAATTTCTACAAGAAAGTGCAGGGAAAACTCTTGAAGGAAGGGGCTTGGGTGAGTATTTCATGAGGAGGACTCCCCAGGCAATTGAAGCAGTATCTAAAATACGCTACTAGGACCTGATCAAACTAAAAAGCTTCTGCACAGCCAAGAACATAGTAAGTATAGCAAGCAGACCATCCTCACATGGGAGAAAATATTTGCAGGTTATACCTCCAACAAAGGTTTAATAACCAGAATCCACAGAGAACTGAAATGTATTAGCAAGAAAACAAGTGATCCCATCTCAGGGTGGGCAAAGGACTTGAAGAGAAACTTCTCTAAAGAAGACAGGTACACAGCCTACAGACACATGAAAAAATGCACACTATCCCTAATCATCAGAGAAATGCAAATCAAAACTACTCTGAGATATCACCTAACTCCAGTAAGATTAGCCCACATAACAAAATCCCAAAACCAGAGATGTTGGTGTGGATGTGGATAAAAGGGAACACTTCTACATTGCTGGTGGGAATGCACACTAAACGGAGGGCTTTTTCAAACACAGATTGCTTCAGCCACTACTACCTTAACACTGACCCCAAGAGATTCTAAATCAATACTCTGGAGTGGGCTGAGAATTTGTATTTTTATCAGGCTCCTAATATTGCTCATCTGGAGTCCACACTTTGAGAACCACTGCTCTAAGTCAAAGGAAGCATTGAATGGATTGAAACTCCTCCATTATTCTTTTTTTTTTCTTTTCAATTCCATGCATTTCATCTTTTTCTATACACTCTTCAAATAAATACTAGTACCCTTTTGCATACACATTAGGAAGACATCAAAAACCACATCTCAGTCATTGCTATTTAGTTCTTCACAGATTCTTTTTCCATCCCCTCAACATGCATTCTTGTGCCCCTTTGGCTGAATAGCTGGACTTCTACTGTGTCTTGCAGTCCTTCTTCCTGTTAATGCTTCCTTTGAACTATTCTGAGTTTACCCAACCATTCAATCTAATGCTTCCACCCATGAATGTGTGTCTTACACAGAAGAGCGGATGGGGACCCTTGCCATTTCCTGTTTCTTCCTCACGCGGATTAAGATTGACTGATGAACATGAGGGGTTTCCTGGATACATCTACAGCTTGTCCCACAGGAAGGGTATGGAATTTTTGTTCTATCCCTTTGGTTTCTTTTCCTCATCCTGTGTTTTCAAGCACAGGTGAGCGTAGTCCAATAGTTGACTAGAAAAGTGCAAAAAGCACTTATATTTCATATATTTTACAATATATGAAATAACCTTTATTGTGTGCTAACTCTATTCATTCCAGGTTATGTTCTCTACATGATTTTCTCCTTTAATCCTGAGGACAACAGTATGATATAGGTGCCATTATTATCTCCATGTTTAGGTGTGCCAAGTAAGATTCAGAAAGATGAAGTAAGTTAGTTGCCCAGTTTAATGCCCCCTTACTCCAATGCCCAAATATATTTTAAAATATATGAAATTAAGCAAACCTATTGCTCAGGGGCAGTAACCTTGCTGACATCTGTGCTCTTTTTTTCTCTGCCTTACAAAGTATACATGAAACACAAAACATTCAGAACATATGTAAGAAAAAATATAATGAATAATTCTATTTACTGTCATTTGCTGAAAGTTTTAATAAGTTCCAAGACAAAACTAATATTTTTTCCGTGCGCTTTCCCTTAAACTACACAAATATTCCACCAGGCAAGAATCTCTATTTTTCACTGAGAAAAATGAACCTTAAAAACTGAACTTGTTTGCTCAAAATCCATCAGTAATTGGCAGTACAGGCATTGTGCTCAGATCTGTTTCATTTCAAAGTCTATCATGTTCTTAACTCCACGTGAAGTTCCCCAGAGCACTGGAAGAATAAAATAATTCGTCTTTTGATGAAAGAGGGAAATATTTTTGCTGTGGGAAGGTAGCTTTAGCTAATATTAAGCGATTTGGTAACTAATGATAATAAAAGTAATAATAAATGAAGGTAACCTTTATTGTGTGCTAACTCTATTCCAGGCTATGTTCTCTACATGATTTTCTCCTTTAATCCTGAGGACAACAGTATGATATAGGTGCCATAATTATCTCCATGTTTAGGTGTGCCAAGTAAGATTCAGAAAGATGAAGTAAGTTAGTTGCCCAGAGTTTTATGCCCCCTTACTCTAATGCCCAAGTGAGTTACAATGGCAAGACTCAGTCATTTTAAGCTGCTACAAAAAAATATCTTAGACTGGGTAATTTATCAAAAACAGAATTTTTTTTTCCTGAGAATAGAGGCCGAGAAGTCTGAGCTCAAGGCACTAGCAGAGTCAGTGACTGGTGAAGGCTTGCTATGTGCTTCAAGATGACTTCCTATTGCTATGTCCTTCCATGGTGATAAGGTGAAAAGGCAAAAGAACCAATGTTACATCCTTAAGTCTTTACAAGAGCACTAATCTCATTCAAAAGGGCTCCATCCTCATGGCCTAATCACTTTCCAAAGGCTCAACCACCTAATATCGTCACCTGGGAGTTTAATTTAAAATACATGAATTTTGGAAGGACATTTACATTCATATCATAGTAAAATACTAACCAAAACTGAGCAGCACTGATCTGGTGTTAAGAGGAGTCCAGTAGTAGCCCTGGCTCTGGCCTTAATCACAGAAAAGCTTGCATTTTCACAGGGCTGTAGAGTTTAATGGCTTTTATGTGCATTTTAATTTAATCAGTTTACTTTCTGACTCTGCTTAAGTTTTATAACCTTCTCTAGGTTCAGTTTCTCATGTAGAATAAGCTAGTTAGATGCTAGGCAAGATTTTTTTAGGCTACCTGCCCTATATTTTCTAATTATATGAATGAGAAGCAACCTCGTGAGTTTTGTCCACACTCCCAAATTCCTGTTTTCATTTTTAGATTAGCAGAAGATGGGAGACATTCTTTTCATTATTTTACAGTAAATTATTGCTCAATGCAAATCTCTTGTAATGGTTCAATTAAGAAAAAATATGCTTATTAAAAAACAAATAGAACAGAACTCGAAAAGGTAAAAATCTTTTTTTTTTTTTATAATTTTATTGAATCATAATTCTGTACATTGGTGCAATCATAGGGCTACAGACACATGAAGAAATGCTCACCATCCTTAATGATCAGAGAAATGCAAATCAAAACTACTTTGAGATACCATCTAACCCCAGTAAGATTAGCCCACATAACAAAATCCCAAAACCACAGATGTTGGCGTGGATGTGGAGAAAGGGGAACACTTCTACACTGTTGGTG
>CAUYON010084328.1:0-27657 GCA_963573935.1 Arctocebus calabarensis | reverse complement strand
GAGCGACTGCCACAGCACCAGGGGCAGCAGTTGCTATGGCCACTGCTCGCAGCACTCCCAGTCACAGTGAAGGCTGGAGGAGAGGGGGCATCGCAGGGCTGTTGGTGGGAACTTGAACTTCAGTTATTCTCCAGCTGAAGTGCCCGGGGCCCTCCTCGCCAACTTCCACAGCTCAAAGTGTCTTTTCCGCCCCGCTCAGGCTTCACTAGGGTCACCGCCTAGTGTAATGCTGGCTGGTCACCCACTCTTTCTCTCTCTCATTGATCTGGGGAAAAGGTGCTTGCCATTTTGGACATTCCAATGTGTCAGTCTGGCAGAGTCCAGACTCCTCGGCTCACGCCAGGGCTTCCCGGGTCTCCGTGGTTCCTGGCAGCGCCCCTTTCTGATCATCAAACCCTGAGTTCCACGCTTCAGTGGAATTTTCTCCAATTAGAGCTTGTGGGTTGGGACCTGCTGTCCTCCCTGTGGGAGGGGCCAGCTGCCCCTCTGCGGGGCAGGAGGAAACAATTTGCAACAGTTTCCACGGTTAAGAACTATATTTCAAATGCGCCAATCCTCCCGATCTCTGTGTCTCACCAGCTGCCCGTCCACTCCAATAGTTCACACGGGGAAAGATCCAGAGCTCCTACCCTCTCACCTGCTGACTGGGGGGAGATGGGCTACGGGACTGTCTCCACTGCCATCTTCCAGCGTATTCCCATTCTTTTGAATTTAAATAATTAAATAACCCCCCTCCCATTCCAACAAGTTCATTAGCAAAAATGCTTTGACCATCTCTGATTTCTCTTTTCCCCCCTTTCCTCTGATTCTGTAATGTTTTAAAATTCAGAATGTAGCTCTAGCAATAAACTAATCATCTGTGCAAAATGGAAGGATGTTTGTAGCTTTCTTAAATCGATAATATAGATGGCTTTTTTAAACAATTAGAAGGTAGTGGGAGGTGCCTGTAGCTCAAGGAGTACGGTACCGGCCCCATATACTGGGGGTGGCGGATTCAACCCCAGCCCCAGCCAAAAAAAAAAAAAATTAGAAGGTAGTGAATATTTCATTTCACTTCTGCCATGTTTGGGGCAGAAGGAAAGGTAAAATGTTTGGTAATATACCTAAAGACCCTACCCCAGGCTTTGGAGACTCCAGAATGGTACTGGTTTCTTCTCTAGTTCTCCTCTCCTGGCCCAGATCAGGTGGTGGGGACAAGAAGGCTGTCCTGCCCTAGGAATCATCTTACACCCAAGCTCTGAAAAACCAAGAAAATATAAAGACCCTACAGTAATAATTTGCTTTATGCAATGCCTGTCTATTAAACTGTATTTTTCATTCACCTAGAGAGTTTACAATTTATTTATTTACTTATTTTTTAGAGGCAGAGTCTTGCTCTGTTGCCCCAGCTAGAGTGCAGAGGCATCATCATAGCCTGATGCAACCTCAGACTCCTGGGAAGCCATCCTCCTGCTTCAACCTCCTGAGTAGCTGGGACTAGCGTTTGGAGGTGCATACCCCCACATCTGGCTAATTTTTCTATTTTTAGTAGAGACAGGGTCTCACTCAAGCTCAGGCTGGTCTAAACTCTGGAGCTCAAGTGACCGTCCAGCCTCAGCCTTCCAAAGTGCTCAGATTACAGGCCTGAGCCACCACCCCTGCCGGAGAGTTTGCAATTTAAAGGAACTCTGGATAAAACCTCCTATAGAATAAAGAATGTTCTGACAATACAAATGTCTCCCAATTTGGTAGGTTTTCATAAGTAATGATTTCCAAATCTTTAATTTTCTTGAAGGGAACAGTAGAGCCCTCTTGACTGAAGCTCTCCCCCTAACATTACTTTGAGGGTCAGTTAACAAGCCAGCTGGACAAACCAGCTTCTTCCAAGGTCATCTATATTATTAAACTCAAAAGAAAAAAAAGAGGGACTCAACCCCCATCCCAAGAGGCATTAGAAACCATGAGGGAGGGCATAATATAGTGACATTATCTTCTTTAAGGTAACTGTACTTATCTGAATGTTCTTTACTTCTCTGTATATTCTATCTAGAATCCCTGTTTCTGGATTCTGACACAAGCTCTGGGAGCCTGGCAATTAGAATTGGCTGGGAAGGAGATCAAATCAGGGGCCCAGGTGAAAGAGTTAACAAGAAGGCTCTCTGAAGACAGGATGATCCATCTTGAGACAAGGGGACTGCACCTTTATTCCATTCCTTGTCCAGTCACTGGTGAGGGCTGTTCAGGAGAGAGGACACAATCTTGGGTGAAATAGCTATCTTAATCTGAGGGCATACTTCCAGGAGAGAAACTCAGCTACCCACTATCCCATCAGCTGAGGGGCATATGCCTCAGTTCCCAAGGGTGATTTGGGTGGCACAAACATCCCCTTTAGGACCTAACCCAACTGCATACAGTAGTCTCAGTACAAGGTCCCCATCTGAGTCAGGGAGCCCAGTTTGAAGGTCAGAACCCAGCAGTTAGATATAGTAGGTTCATCCTAACCAGATAGCAAGCAGGAACTGTTCTGGGGCAGCAGCATACCCTAAGGAGTAGAGATTCATGCTCAGGATCTGGTGATTGGGAAATAGAGAAGGCATGAAATAGGAGGACCACATGCTTCAGTAACTCTGGGGAGACCAAATAGGCTACAAGATAAGGGACCGAAGCAAAAACAAACACCAACATGGTGTGCAGGCAGGCACTACAGGTACACTAGGCAATGTGTCAGGCTTTGCCAGAGTCATGCCAATCACAAGATCCCAGGACTAGGAACAACTTAACTCCAATCCTAATGAGTAGAGATTGATTCTATAAACTGTCCCAAAAGTCTCCTATAAAGTCACTATACATAGCAAAAATGGGAAATTGTAGGTAAATGTACCTTTATTTACAAAATATTCATTACACAATTTTACAAAATATTCTCTACATGTCGGTCAGTTCTTTGTAAAATTGTGTAATGGATATTTTATAAATAAAGGTACATTTAGCTATAATTTCTCACATTCCCTTTGTATGGCAATTTTGGGAACAGCCTGTATTTCAACTTTAAGCCACAAGTAGAAAGCCTGGGGATCTGTAAATGAGATTAATGAGTAGAGGTATGTTCAAGAGCAGATGAAGCAACAGCAGCCTTTGTTATCCAATCTAAAAGTATTTTTTTCAACCTCTGTGGCAAAGACACTTGGGCAAGGTAGGATCTGACTATAATCCAGTTGCCACCTAAGTGGCATAATTGTTTTATTTAAAAATCAAGATTTAAAACCTTATTGAGGGCTGTGAAAATGTAATAAACACAAGTAGCTGTGGGGTTCCACAGCCATCTCATTTTTCAAGACAGACCTTTCTACCCTGCAAGTTCAACCTCATGTTTACCTAGGAATCCTGATTCTTTACCACCAATATGAGAAGTGTGGTTTAGAAATGTCATCCTCTTTTGCTGAGATGGAAAGGACTCTGTTCTTCCTTTATTTTTCTTTGCTTTAGCAGCTTTTATTCCTTTTTTTTTCCCCCCAACTCTGGACAGTGAAACTGCTCAACTGTCCTTGCTTTCGATCTCTTTTTCCCCTGTTTATCCTTGGCTTTCTGCTCTATTTCAAATGATATTGACTAGACCTTTCCACAAGAGTTCCTAAAGTTCACAAAATTCTTGGCATAGATGTATATATGCCTAACTTAAAAAAAAAAGTGAGGAGGAAGGAAGAAAGGAAAGAAAGAAGTAAAGACAGGCAGATAGGTAGTCAAAACATCAAAATAAAACTTTGTTCATTTCCATTTGTCTCGCTGGTACAGAAGATCATTGATCATATTTCTTCACTCAAGCAAAATTATCATTGGAGCATTCAAAGTTCCCCTCTGGGCTTGGCACCCGTAGCACAGTGGTTATGGTGCCAGCCACATACACTGAGGGTGGTGGGTTTGAACCCAGCCTAGGCCAGCTAAACAACTGCAACAAAAACATAGCCAGGCATTGTGGCGGCTGCCTATAGTCTCAGCTACTTGGGAGGTTGAGGCAAGAGAATCGCTTAAGCCCAAGAGTTTGAGGTTGCTATGAGCTGTGACACCATGGCACTCTACCAAGAGTGACATAGTGAGACTGTCTCAAAAAAAAAAAAAAAAGTCCCCCTCTGTTTTTATTTATTTATTTTTATCCCCTTGTTCCAATTCTTTTCCTCTCAACTCAGATAATAATCCTAACATATGCTTGTGCTTTTTCTTTTAAAATGTTTAATGTTTGGCATGTATGTATTCTAATTCTGCAAATACTATTTTATATATCCCAGTAACTTCTTGTTTCTCTCAATTCCATGACTCTTAGATCTACCCATGCTGCTCTGTGAGCCTTTACATTTGCTACTACACGCTCACCTGCTTGTGTCTTATCCACATTTTACCTACTCCTTCACTCAGTAATGGACAGTCAGGTTCCCTCCAGCCCCCTAATGACACTATTCTATGAAGAAAAATTTTTTACAGGTACCTTTAAGTATCAGTTTGGAAATTTCTCTCCCATGTACACAGGTGCGGAATTGCAGGGTTATTTAGACCATTACTCACATTGCCAGACATTTCTGGCTTCATGGAAAGAATCATAGACACATTCATCAGAGAGGGAAACACCTTCGAAGGTAGGACTTTCAAATGGTTACTAACGATCACAGACCACGTGAACAAATTTAATCTGGGAGACAGACATGTGAATGCTTATGAACTGCTGCCCATTGAAAACGAATCAGAAATGAAGATGTGATATCTCTGATATAAAAATGTAAGTCAGCAGGGAAAATGGTTTTGAATTCACAGAACCACAGTCTCCATGTTGCTTCATGGAGACACATCTGTTACAAAAAGCATGGCACATCTAACCCCTCTTCTCTCCCCATTCTCTGACCTCCAGGCCACTTTATTGACCCAGCAAAGTCATCTGCTGTTCCCTCAGCATCTCTTTTATATTGGGGACTCTATTTTTACTCTCATCACTACTGCTTTTCCTGCTTTGCAGCATCAACATCACCTCTTCACAATTTCATCTTGGATAAGGGCTATTCTGTAGTCACCGGGGACTGCCAGTGCAGCTTCTCCTGCTTCTGTCCAACCTTTGCTCCTGCATCCCTCCTCCCTACATCAATCAAAAACTCAGGCAACCTCCCTGGTCTCATCTCAACCAAACTGCTCTTGCAGGAGCCACACCACGCTCCCATTTAGAGGAGGAGGCTGCCTGCTGAGAGGTTCCAGTTTCTGGGCTTCATTTGCATGAATAAACAGCTCTGAAGAGTTCAGTTGAAGCTTTTATATAAACACTCTCCAAAATATGTTCTGCACTGCATTATTCCCAGCAATAAAGATTCTGGAATCAGAATTTGGCTGTCAGTTTTATTGATGCTACATGGGGTACAGTGGAATACAGCTTTCTCTTCTATAAATTTATTGGCTTGGCAGTGCAGAGAGCAATAAAACTGTGTTTTTAATCAGAAAGCCAAGCGGACATGATTCCAGAAGAAATATAGGAAGCAAACATGCCATTGCAAGATTTCTTCCCCCACTGTCCCATTTCTTCTCAGATCCTCTGTTAAATGAGCTTAGGTGCTGAACCATGTGTTTGGTGGGACTGTCTTCAGGAATAGAACCGGAGGACCATGTTTGGAATACTTCCTCTAAGTTGCCTCATTTCTAAGACACTTCCAAATAAAAGCACTTTTGTGAAATGCAATTTCTGAAATTCCTCTGCTTAACTCCTAGGGAGGAATTGCTGGTAAACTGCATTATAGAAGGATTAGAGAGAATGGGACACGCTTCCTCTCAAGAGAAGCAGGATTACAATGCCTGTCTCTTCAGACCTTGCTCACTGAGAGAGGTTGATTTGGGAATCGCATAGTTTGGCCAGTACTACACAGTGGAAAGGGCACCTGGAGTCAGTCTTGGTTGTTAGCTTGTTCAGGTTACTTAATCTCTTAGTGATCCAATTTCTTCTTCTATCTATGGAAAATACCCACCTCACACCATTGTTAAATAAAATAAAGTTACAGGGGGGTTGCATAACTTGTCCAGCGGTTTATACCCATAGCAAG
The DNA here is from genome assembly GCA_963573935.1 of Arctocebus calabarensis. Classification (NCBI taxonomy): domain Eukaryota; kingdom Metazoa; phylum Chordata; class Mammalia; order Primates; family Lorisidae; genus Arctocebus; species Arctocebus calabarensis. Next base: position 21,610 of record CAUYON010084328.1, on the reverse strand, counting down.
TCCCTTCTGGGACCGTAAGACATCTCACTGATTGAAATCTGCTCATCATGGAGTTGTTCTTTCCTAGTACCAAGGCAATTTCTACTGTACAGACATGAAAATCAAGGCAGCATCTCCCGCCTTTGTTCTCATGTTCCTGATATTCACTTCCTACTTGAAATGCCCTGGTCCTTTCCCTTCCTTTCTAGCAAACTTCAAACCAAAACCTTAAACCATCAGAGATGCTCAATAAATGGCTGAACATTCGCCTCCACCTTGCAGATGCTATCTCCTGAATTATCTTAACCCTGGGGTCCTTCAGCATTCATCATCCTGTTTTCCTATTGCTAAGTGTCACTCTTTTTGCAACTTTTAAATCCTACATACCTTTTATCTCAATTTTAAGAATACCTAGATTATTTCTGTGGATATGAGTGCCTAAAGGAAATGCTCTCATGAATGTTCCCCCAAACTGACATGAGATGTCCATGTGACTTGACCACATGGCCAAAGTAGTCTGGTTGGGATAATACTGAAATTGGCTGCCTAGAGAAGACAGATAGGCCAAAAGAGGCATGCTCTTAGGGAATCTTCTTTCTCCTGCCAGTGTGGTTTCCAATTATATTTCTATCATTCATTTCTCCACTCCACACAAGATCACTTCTTTCCATCCTTCCAACTTTCCATCCTTCTAGACTACTCTAGAATGACTTACATCTAATAATATATTATATAAATATATAATTATACATTTGCTTGGTGCCAACCCCTGTTCTTTACATGGGTTTTCTTGATTAAGTCATCACTACAACCCTGTGAAACAGGAATTATTATTATAATTTTATAAACAAGAAACTGCAACGGAGGACTTAAATAATATTTTCAGGGTCACACAGCAAGGTAGGGCAATGGGGATTTGATTTCAAGTGTCTCTAACCCCCAACACTCATGGTCTTAAGCACAGAATTACACACAGTTTGATAAAGACCAAGATGGCATATCTCTTCACTGATACAGAGTTCTCAAAATGAATCTAGTTACTGACAACTCTGTAATGTCTCTTTCTCTCTCTCACACACATACACATACTTTTTTATTCATGAACTTGAAAGGCACCCAATTTTAAGTTTTTAAACTCTTGGCTTTCCTTTTTTCTTTTCTAGATCACTCACCTATCTCCCTGTCAAAGTAATCCCATCTCAAGCTTTCAGAGGACTTAATGAGGTCGTAAAAATGTAAGTAAGTTACATACTGAATGCAATTCATCTGGGAGGCCAAGGTCTCATGAGTTCGAGACCAGCCTGAGCCAGAGAGACCTCATCTCTAAAAATAGCTGGGCATTGTAGTGGGTGTGTGTAGTCCCAGCTACTGGGAGCCTGAGGCAAGAGAATCACTTGGGCCCAAGAGTTTCAGGTTCTTGTGAGCTGTGACACCACAGCACTCTACCAAGTGACAAAGTGAGACTCTATCTCAAAAAAAGAAAATTAAATAAATTGTTAAAAAGACATTCATAAGTGAAATAATGAACTTTTTCTAAAAGAAAACAGAGTTGAAAGGGGAAAGATTTTTAGAAGAGAAATTATGTTTAGAAAACCCTAGCATTTTTATCTTTAGAATACAAATAATGTCGAGGAAACTTTGAAAGAAAGGTAGAATTTTCAAGAGTCATTAAAATCCAGATAATTAACCTTACTTCAAAGATTGAATGCATTTTGTTAAGTGATGATATACTTTTTAAGAAAAAGGAGATAGATTCCAGTCATAAAAATTCTCCTTCTGCTGGAGCAGCTATTCCTTTGTGCCACATTTTTAGATAATACCCACATAGAAGTAAATGTGTTGGAAATTTATTATGCATCAGAAGATAATCTTTATATTTAAAATATAATACGTGTATAATAAAAACAATATTTTTAGTTATATTAATGAAAGGCATTTATCAAAAGTGTAGAGCGGCCTGATAATATAGTGTGATCTCACATTTGTCAGAGGTAACTTGAATCATTTGTCCTTGAGTTTCTGCTTCTAAATCCTATAGATAAAGAAGAGTCTCAGGAACCCAGTGTTCTAGCGTCCTTCTTACTATTAGCTTCAGTCAATGGACCTCAAGGCCATTTAGTTCCCACAGAGCATCTCTTTTCTTAAAAATCCACTGGACTTTGGACACAGATTTGCATCTCTAAGAAGAGACATACTGTTAATCCTCACTGCCTGGGGAACCTCTACTGCTATGTTATCAAGCAATAAGAATATCAAAAATAATTCTTCAAGAATTAGTGCATATTACAGGTTATAGACATGTTACTTTGCTTAAACCTAATCCATACTCTTCTGCTCTCAAGTTTGAATGTTGAGTTTTGATAAGTTTTGATGCATTAAGACCTCCTACTGAGAAAAGCAGCCACAGTTAAATAAGCAAACTCTTAGGTAGGAATAAGATAAATCAGTCCAAAAACAATCTATTATTGTGTTGTTCAGCAAAGACATTCACTGCCTTGGGCTCTACCTTTTTGTGGGTTAATACTCTCAGCAAGTCTGAAGTCTTCAAAGAGCATTAACCTTAGCGTGCAATTTGTGAATTTGAGACTTTTTTCTCAGTTGGCAGCAAATGGTACCTTACATTGGGAATTTAGGGTAAAACTGATATCACCTAAATACTTGGGGATAGTATATGACAAAGTATGTTCCTTTATTTTTGTGCCTTAAAAAAAAACAGTGTATTCATTAGTTCATTCAACTCATTCGTTCGTTCATTCATTTATACTGTAACTATACCAAGCAATATGAAGCTATCCGGATATACCCCTTATCCTCAATCTGCTCACATAGTGAGAAAAACAGTCAAGGAAACAGATAATTATACCACAGGCATGAGTTAACTACCTTGCAATAGCCTCATAAAAGGATTTTGGGAAAACAAGAATTAAGAATTATGAAACAATTCAACATAAATTAAAGCCTCACGACAGTGATGAAATTGAAGCCCAGAGATCCCAGTCCTAGTCTTAAAATTTCTTATTAATACTATTTGCATCCTCTCTCAGGGCCCTAATTCCCAGAGCTATAAAACAGGAAATCTGACTAGGTTTTCTCAAAGGGCCTATCCACTTCTAACAATCTGTTACTCTGAGACACAGATAAACAACAGAAAACCCTGTCACATAAAGAAGGGTTACTGAAACTTGCATGTCAGCTGCACCTGGGTTTCAGACCCCATCAGTGCCTCCTAAAGGGAGCTGTTAGCACTTTATGATGTGAAGGCAAATTACAAGTCCCTGTTCTTTTTCAGAGGGACATAGTAGAGCGCCCAGTTGTTGGGTCACAGATAGAACTCATTATCATGCAGATGCAGTCATTTCTTTCATGTTTCTTTCTTTTTTTTCTTCCCTAGTGAAATCTCTCAGAGCAATTCCCTGGAAAGGATAGAAGCTAATGCCTTTGACAACCTCCTCAATTTGTCTGAAATGTAAGCATCAGCTAATAGATAGTTTATTGCTGTAAACTACTACCCTCACTGGCTGGAGCCCACTTGGTATTTGTATTCAAGCATCGACTGCTAGGAATCCAAGAGGAAAAGACTATAGCAATTACTAGGTCTGGGCAGGCACTAATTTTTCTCACTACAGTGGCCTGAAGGTTGCCATGGTGACAATTGCTTCTCCCTGGGAGCAGTATAAACTCTGAAACATCACAACACAAAGTTGGAAATTAAAATTGACATTGTAAAGTCCTGCCAAGTAGCTCTTGCCTTACAGAAGGGAGGGTATGGAATACTTGGGCAGTGGGAAAATTTGGAAGGAAGCTTAGAGGTCATAAATTAGTTTGTTGGGGGTCATTTTGGCATTTTCATCCATTCAGCAAATGCTTCCTGAGTACCTACATGTAAAAGCCCTGTATTGGACACGTGTATATTGAGTTCATTGTGTTTGACTGCTGTTATTGTGATGTTTTAGTACTAATGTTTTGAAAAGGATTCCTGTCAAATTATCATTTTCCCCCAAATCACAAAATGGCTGGGATAAGAGTGATGCGATTTAGTTTTCAGATGATGAACCTATGGCCCAAGAAGTTAACTGACATGCATGACATCACACAGTAAGTCAGGCCAGGGTTGGAACTAGAAATCAGGACATGTGACTTCTAAACCACACTCCTTGCTGCTTCCTTGTATGGTCCAAAATCTGACCTTTTAAAAGAGCCCTCAAACTTCACCTGCTCAGGACCTTCAAAAGGGAAGGTAAAAAGTATTAATATCCAATATTTTTTGAGCTCTTATGCTTAGCATTTCCTCTATGTTTTGTCATTTAATCCTCACAAGTACCCTGCAGAATGGGGTAATTATTCCTTTCATGGGGGAGTGGGGAACAAATGGAGACTCGGAGAGGTGCAGTAACTTAACCAATGTGACATGCAAACAATGGCAGGGCTGAGATTCAACTCAAGGCCATCTTTCCTGAGATGCTACATATTCCACTATATCACAAGGCCTCTCTATAAATAGTCCAGCTAATAATTATCTAAAGAGAATAATTCATTGATAAGGATATGAGTACTAGTCATGTGTCTAGTACAAGTGCTAATGGGATAAAGAGGAGATAAAATATGACTGTCCACCAGGAAATGACAGTGTAGGAAATGACAGGAAGAGAGACTAACTCACCAAACAATTATGGAGAAATCCAAAACAGTTGGTATTTAAATGCACTAAACTTGGGTATTTATAGTCTGGACTTGGCTGGGAAGTGAAATCACATGTGGGGTTCAGTGCAGTTGTAGACCACAGTCCTATCCAACACCTAGAAATCTGTAGTTTAACAGACTTCTTAGGTGATGCTAAAGCACAGCTTATATCAAGAACCACCAGGACAGCTAATGACAAAGCTTCCTGTGATGCAAAGCAACATTTATCAACAGAAAGAAAAATAAAGCACTCCAAGGGAAAGCTTATAGATTCCCAAGGAAAGTCCAGAGACTCTCCTTTGCTTTGTTCATAGCTGCATCTCCAGCACTTACAACAGTGCTTATGACATGTAGGCATTCAGTAAATGTTTGTTGAATGGATTAATGGATGAGTCATCTAAGGTCAGACCTCAGAAGATTTTTTTTTTTAAAAAGCCAGGGTCTCGCTATGTTGCCCAGACTAACCTCTAATTCCTAGGCTCAAGTAGTCCTCCCACCTCAACCTCCTGAGTAGCTGAGACTACTCAGCTGCACCACCACACCTGGCCCAAAAGATCTTATGAAAGTCCCTTCCATCCTACCCACATAAAGCCCAGCAATTATGGCTACTCTTTTTTTTTATATATTAAATCATGGTTGTGTACATTAATGCAATCATGGGGCACAATGTGCTGGTTTCATATACAATCTGAAATATTTTCATCAAACTGGTTAACATAGCATTCAAGGCATTTTCTTACTTGTGTTAAGACCTGTATATTCTAATTTTGGCTACTCTTTAAAGGGTGACAGTCACTGGGAAAGTAGGAGCTGAGAGAGGGCAATAATGCTACTGTGGTATATGGCTATACTTTCATACTTTGCAAAACCCTGCTTTGTATTTTCTCTACTTAGTCTATTAACCTGTGAGGCAGAAAGATTATGTAACATCATTATACCAATTTTACTGACAGGACATTAGCTCAGGGCAGGTAGGAGACTGGGCATCATCAAACAGCAAATTATCTATTGAATGGGCATAAAATTGCCCAAATCCAACCCCCTGGCCTCTGTCCTGCTGGGTCCCCAGCTGTATAATTGGTCAGTGTGCTTTCCAGCCCTATATGAAAAGGACCAGTTTGCCTCCAAGGGATGGTGATTAATTTGCTCATGTCTCCTGAGGGTGGACACTCTTCACACCCAGTGAGCAGACTCCACAGTGAGTAGGACCAATTTGTCCAGGAGCCCTGGATAGACTCCCACCCAAGAGCCTTACACCTGCTTCTCAGAAGGTTGAGGGAAAAGAGCTGCCTGGAAATAGCAACTGGCTCTCACCAGGCCATTTCCATCCCCAAAGTCTCTGGAGCTCTTCTCAAGCATATCAAAGTCACTTGCTTTTATAGATGTTGTTTTCAGCCAGCAACCTCTGGTGACCATGGTCTCATGCATTCCAAACAATACACATTTATTAAACTAATGCCTGTTTTTCCCTCTCTCCTTACAGACTAATCCAAAACACCAAAAACCTGGTATACATTGAGCCTGGAGCATTTACAAATCTTCCCCGGTTAAAATATCTGTAAGGAATTTTGCTTGTTAAACAAATGGGGAGGGGAAAATGGGTATCTAATGAAAATTAAAACGATGAAGAGGTTGAGAAGAATTTTTTAATGACATACATAGCACTATTTCCACATTCCTCTTCAACCTTCTAATTTAAGTTTAATCAGCATTTCTTGTCAGACTCCATGATGGGTGTTTTTACATATGTCTATGTGGTTCCCAACATTTTCTTTATCCCAAACACATGAGAAGAACAACACCCCTTTGCAGTGATTTTTAAAGGTGTGGCAAGAATGGGGAATACGGGCCACAACACTTTAAAAGGGATCAGAATCTCTAAGGTGGACAGAGAATAGGTGAAAGTGAAAGAGACAATTCTGATTTGAACCCCATCACTGGTTAAAAATTACCAACTCTTTTACCTCATTTGTTCATTCATCCATTAAATATAAACTTTTTAAGTATTACCTTGAGGTAGACTCTGTGCCATATAAACTAAATAATTATTTTCCATTTCCCATTAAATCTTACTAGGTCTATCAGTTGGCATCATAAATTGAATACCATTGCAGCCCAACAGAATCATTGCCTTGCCAGCAATGCCAAAATTCCTGAAATTTGATCCAATCTATACATTGATCACCTTGATCTTCTCATATATTAAGACATTCCTAGTCACAAGGAAAAAATTTAAATCCCTCTAATAAAGACACCCTCTCTTTCTCTTCTTTTCTGATAAATTAAATTTCATAACTCCTCCCCCCAAACCCACCCCGCCACCACACGAAAAGAGAAAAACAGAGCAGAAGGGAAGGGATGTCCTCTCTCTGGTGTTGCATGTCATCAGTTTTGCTCCAGGGCCTTCTCCAGGCACTGCTACTCCTTTACCAAGTCTAACCCTAAATAACTGCAAACTCAGGTGTTTTGCTTTTCCAAACCTACAGGGGATCTAAAAGACACTTAAGCACACTGCAGCATCAACAACTTTGGAAAAACATAAGAAAATCCCCAAAACCAAATTTCACCAATGCAGCCCCATATTATCTAAGAATCATTGTCTTTATTAAATAGAATTTTCATCCAAAGCTTGTTACCCCAAACCAAACACATACTGCAGTCTAAGCCTACACTGATTTCCCCAGCCATAGGCAAGACACAGAATCAGTGTAATCTGGGGTTACAAGTAAAGAAAAGAAACAGAGAGCAAGAAAAACCAGGCTTTGTTTCATTGTAACCAAGGTAACAGGCAGTTCGTATCAGTTGTCCAGAGCCCAGGGTAAAAAAAAATATATATATCCTACTGTAAAAAAAAAAAAAAACTCAGTTGAGGAAAATCTAGATGCATAGACACTGAAGGAACCCCATTCTTGTAATAAAATATTCTTCTATTTCACCTATCATTTAAGCATCTCTTCTCTCTGGAGTTTAAAAATGAGGGAGGACGATAAAGTGAGACTCTGTCTCTACAAAAAAAAAAAAAAAATGAGGGAGGAAAAGAAGAGAAACCTTAAGTAGCTCCAACACCAAAAAAATATTTAATAATTTCAATGAAATAAAGAATTGCTTGAATCGCAAAGTAGCTAAATAAAGGAAGATTTTTAATAATAAGGGACATGGATTTCTCACGCAAGATTAAACTTTCTGAAGTGTTTGAGCTGTTAAAACCTGCTCCAAAATAAAGGAATGCTTTCTAGAACTGTCAAAAAGCATGGAATAAACTAATTATTAAAAAGAAAAGGAATGAAATGCAATAGGAAAGTGCTATTGAATAGGAAAAGACAGGTTGGAAAGGTTGGAAATATAAATGAAAAACACCTGAAAGTTCAGCCCCTTCCCCTAGATCTCTAAGAGTCATCGAGCAACTTCCCCCATAGCATTAGGGACTTTTAAATTTCAATAGTCCTCATCAGCTTTTAAAAGTGTTACAAAGAACACCAAATTCAATTTTTTGTTTGTTTGTTTTTTGCAATTTTTTGGCTGAGGCTGGGTTTGAACCCGCCACCTCCGGCATATGGGGCTGGTGCCCTACTCCTTTGAGCCACAGGCTCCACCCCAAATTCAATATTTTTAAATTTAATGTGAAAACAGAATTTGTAAAATGCCTTTCTACTCCCTTTTTATCTTTACACCTTAATGACAATCACCTTTTACCCACTCTCTGCCCACATCACTACCATAACCCAAATCACAGAAGCATCTGCAACACAGGCATCCGAAAGCTTCCAGATGTTACGAAGATCTTCTCCTCTGAATTTAATTTCATCCTGTAAGTACCAGGCTGATTACTATGCATAACAGTTTCTTATTTTCAGCTAAAATTTGGAAAGTAAATATTTCTCATTTCTTTCCTCAAGGGAAATTTGTGATAACTTACACATAACCACCATACCAGGAAATGCTTTTCAAGGGATGAATAATGAATCCATAACACTGTGAGTAAACTCCCAGATTCAGGTCTGCCATATAGCCTCCTACTATTCTCATTTCTAGCTGGAGGTAAGCTCTTTCTCATGTTGTACCACATTTCTCACCTTCTTCATGTAAAATGGCAGGTCTGGGAGGAGACAGGTGGATCACAGCTGGGCCATATGTTCACATAACAACCAATCAACCAATTCAGTTTAAAATTAATTAAATGATCCCTGAGGATTTTCAGGGACTGAATTTCAAACTGATGAAATTGTATACTGCATTAATGGAAGGCTCTGAGGCTGGAAAGATACAGACTGGAGGGGAATGGCTACCTTGGCTAAAAGAGAGCATAGAAATTTCAAGATTTCAACTAAGAGTTTACAAGGATATACTCCAAGTAGGTAGTAACCAATGGGCCTTACTCTTACCCCTCTTATTTGTCACCTTCCATTGGGTCCCTCTCACTTTATTTCTGAAGCAACACCATCTATGGCCAGTCCCTCTAGCCCTTAATGCTTAAACATAGTGTCTTTTTATTTTATATCCATGCATCAGGCTACCAGGCTCACATGAGCTGCCCTTTTCATAGTGTTGAACTTTAGCATTTCATAATGTGGTCCATGAACCAGCACCTTCAGCATCTTTGGAGAACTGGTTAGAAATGTAAGACCTAGGCCCACCCAGACCTGCTGATGCAGAATATGTATTTTCACAAGGTTCTAAGTAATTCACATGTACATTAAAGTTTAAGTGGCACTGTACTAAAATAACCCATTCTCTTCTCAGCCATGTATCTTCACCTGGGGCAATCTTCTCTGCCCCTCCAATCAGAAGCAGTATGTCTTATTTCTTTACACCTAAAGCCCAGTGAACCTTGTTCAATTCTGTTCCCCACATCCATATCCCTCTTTCTCTCTATGCTTTGGTTATAGCCCATGGCAAAATTGTGATGACTCAATAAATGAGCTCACCCTTAATGGAAAAAAAAAAAAAAGGCATGAATTGGAATGACTCTGAAATGAAGAAACAGATGTAAAGCAAGAGAAGAGACCATCTCAGAGGATTCTCTTTTATATCAAAAGATTCTAAAAATTGATATTAATTGTAAACTGTATTTGTATAGTACTTTGGTTTTGCAGGTATAATTTTACATGTATAATTGTCATGTTTCATGACCCCGTAGCCCCTGCTCATGGTACTGCAATCAAAAGGATACAGAGCAATGAGAAATAATTTCAAATTACTTACTTGTATCTCTTGAATACTGGAAAGGAGATTCTGTTAATCCTAGAAATACCTTCTCAACAGTATTCTTGTCACTTCCTTCACACATCATGGCTCTGCCAGCTGTTTACAAAGTAATTTCAATTCCCCATGGCATTGGATCTGGACCTACTCATTCATCATGTCCCTATCAGAAACAGGGTGTTCATCAAACTCTGAGTGAGGAAGTACCACATTGCTTAGGATGTGGGGTTTCCCATGTCTATATTGAAAACATAAAAGATGTATGATAAGATTCAAGTCCTTAAAAAGCTCATAATCTCAATGAGAGGAAAAACATGAGCTAATGAAACGATAATACAAGCCAGTAGATATTTGCTATGAAAATATGTGACACGTATAAATAAGATCTCAGACAGGTCCTCTTGGGCTGGAGAAGTCAGAGAAGGCTGCAGAGTAGAGCGGAAACTTGATTTGGACCTCATATAATCACTAACATTGATATAGGTGAGTGTAATGATAGCAGCTAATATTTATGCAGCACTTATTAAATGCCTGTACTACTTTAAATACTTTTTAAAACTCTGGGTGGCGCTTATGGCTCAGTGAGTAGGGCACTAGTCCCATATACCAGGGGTGGCGGCGGATTTGAACTCTGCCCTGGCCAAACTGCAACAAAAAAAATAGCCAGGCGTTGTGGCAGGTGCCTGTAGTCCCAGCTACTCGGGAGGCTGAAGCAAGAGGATTGGCTAAGCCCAAGAGCTGGAGGTTGCTATGAGCTGTGATACCACAGCACTCTACTGAGGGCGACAAAATAAGACCCTGTTGCTAAAAAAATTAATTAAATAAATACAAAATATGGGCAGCACATGTGGCTCAGTGAGTAGGGTGCCAACCCCATATACTGAGGGTGGCGGGTTCAAAGCTAGCCCCAGCCAAACTGCAACAACAACAACAACAAAAATAGCCAGGTGTTGTGCCTGGCACTTGTAGTCCCAGGTACTTGGGAGGCTGAGGCAAGAGAATCGGCTAAGCTCGAGAGTTAAAAGTTGCTGTGAGCTGTGTGACACCATGGCACTCTACCGAGAGTGATAAAGTGAGACTCTGTCTCTAAAAAATACATAAATAAATAAATAAAACTCATTTAAGTTTCACAGAAACTTCATGAGGTAGGGACTGTCAGCCCCTTGACAGGTGAGGACACCAAGGCCCTGAGAGGTTAAGTATCTATCCAAGCCCAAGATGTGGACCTTGGCGTTGTGGCTCCAGAGGCAGGTTCTCAAACATATGTGGTATCCCATACAGAGAAATGGGAGCGAGTAGTCCAGGTGAAGCGACAGCAGGAGCACAAGCATGGCCATGGGCAGGAGAGCAGGGTGAGGCTTACCAGGGAGAAACATCCTATTTAAGGATTGGAAAATAAGTTTAGAGAATTGATAGGGTAGAGGGGACATTGGATTGCAGAGGGCCTCGAGTGTCAGGATAAGGTGGTGGGCTTGGAGGTAACTCTGAAAAAGGCAGTAAGAAGAGAACACCCCACAGAGTATCCTCTCTTAAAAGATCACAAATATCCAACATTCCCTTTGATTTTGACCAAAATCTAAAAATAATCAGGAACCAATCGGTACTCCTCTCAGGTACATGAACATGGGTAAGAGTACCATAAACTGGGCATGGAAAGGTAGAAGACATGGAGGAGGACCAAGAAGAAAACAAATGTGGATGGATAAGCTATCCACAGAGAACTGTGCATTCACAAGGCTGGGCCATCCCCCAAACTCCAGGAGTAACCAAGATGCCCTTTCACACCTCACGTATCAGAGTGTACACACAGCACTGCACAGTATTCTTATAACAGGACCACTGACACACTTGGTTATGATTTTTAAAAGGAATAATGCATGCCAGCAGGGTGTAATGGCCTCACCTCTGAAGTTAAAGAAGATGGCAGATCCATCTCTCCCAGAGACCCTGTGGGGCACTGTGCTTCCATCTCCCTCCTCACTCTTGGCCCTTCATCTAGAAGGGAAATAATTAGTCATTTGCTTGGCACTTGTTCTCGCTGAACAGGCCCTTCTATAAGCAAAGGATCATGTGGAGCACCCCACTGGAAAAGGGTATTACACTTAGAAGAGGAAAGCTTTATTTTCTCAGCTCTAAAGTTCAACTCCCTAATTAGAAAATAATGAAAGCAAATGCTCTCTTTCCATTATTAGTGGTATTTGAGATTTTGCTTTTTGTAGAAGTGTCTGGCCCTCTCCCTACCCAAATCTTTACCAACTGTGAGCTCATTTAATGAAAACCAAGCACTTCACTTGATGCTGGAGAAGCTCAGTGGGGTTAATGCTACAACTATGCATTATGCACTTATGTCCCTCTACAGTCACTTTGGCTTTCATTAAATCTCCTCAAGAGGCCACCTTGAAATATCCTCAGTGAGCAGGATTTAGCTGCACCAACTTTAAAATATTCTAGATGACTAGTCATACCAGTCTCAAAAAGGAGACAACCTTGGTTCACATCTGAACGCCACGAAGAGAAGGAAAGGTCATGGCAATTAATTTTCAAAGACCCTATGGACAAGGGATGTCTGACAAAGCATGACAAGATTTCAGGCTGTATCCAGAAAAGCCACAGTAGAGATCTGTTGGGCACTGAAATAGCCTGGCTTAGGCCTGACTCAACATCTAAACAAACAGCCATAATCAAGTCATACCACTCACTACACCTCGGACTTTGTCCATTCAACGAGATTATAAACACTCTCTTGTGTGAATCCAATCATACTGTGTCAACTATGTAATTACCATGATTACAATTACTCACAGTTAAAAGCTAATATTTAACAACCCAGAGCAAGCCAGTTGTTTTAAACCATCTTGAAAACACATCTTATCACCTCCTTTAAAACATTTTTTATTTTGAAATTTTTTTTATTTTTTTTTTTATTTTGAAATTTTTAACTGACAAATGGCGTCATTTTCCATTTATCTTTTCTCTGACAAATGGGAAAAACAATATGATGAACACCTTTATATACCTTAGCTAGATTCACCAACTATTAACAGCTTGCCATACCCCTTCCACCTCTATATATAAACATATACAACATATTGTCCTTTTGCCAAACCATCTTAAAGAAGTTTATAGACATCGTGACATTTTATTCCTAAACATGAATCTCCCCCAGACAGGGATATTCGACATAAGTACAACACCATTACACCAAAGAAAACCAACATAAACTTAAAGACACCATCTATCCTAGTGCACATTCAAATGAAAATGACTTTCATAGTTTTTTTTTTAACTAAGAATACAATCAAAGTTTAGGCAATGCATTTTTGCTGTGTCCCTTAGACCTGCCAACCTCACCTCCCACACTTCCTTCCATGCCCCAAATTGTCACCCTGTCTTCCTCTGTATTGTATGACACAGAATCCTTTGAGGAGCCCAAACCAGTTGTTTAGATTCATCTGACTATACTGCCATGACTAAATACAGGACAAATATTTCTACAAGAATACTGCAAAGGGGAAGTGTATCTCTTCCACTGTTTCAAACCAGGTGGTAATGTTCGGTCACATTGTTCTACAGCTTGGCTGCTTGGTTAAAGTGATGACTACCAGATCTCTTTATTATTAATAAGTAAACAGTGGCATACTTTGAGTTCATGTGACTATCCAGTTGGCCACCAACCTTTCATCCATTGATTATTTAGTCATTTCAAAGGGAATTACAAAATAGTAATTTTTACTTACTATCATTCCTCTATACTTATTAGCCAACACTCTTATGTAAAGGAGAGGTTTCCGTTTTTCCCCTCTGCCTCTTTCTCTTGCTCTGTTTCTTTTTAAGTTAGAAAATGGAATACGGATTTTTTAAAAAGTGTATTCAGTATATTAGAATCCATTAATGTCATCATTCTTTTGATGCCTACCCTTTTTATTACCACATATGGTAAAGTCATGTAAGTTGACATGAACTTAGCTGAGGTAGAAGGAAACATGAAAACTCAGTGCAGTGGAAAGGCAGGAAGCATAGACATATTAGGGAAAGGGATCCCTTGCTATAGAGACTACGAGTCCCTGGAAATGGGGGCACCCTGATGTACATTCACAACTAGGATTAGAGCAGCATATAGTAGCAACCAGGAGAAAGTTATGTATACAACACTGCTGGGCCATCCACTGGAGAAGCATGCTAATATGTGAGGAGTTATTCCGACATAACAGGACTTCAGCAAAGTGCCACACAGGGAAGAAAGTAAATTTACAGTTCCCTCTTTAGGATGAGGTTTGTATCATTATTGGATAAAAATCTGCTTACAGGTACACCACCAAAGGGCATGTTTTCTAAAACAGTATGCTTTCCCCTTTAGCAGTGCAGCTATTTTAAATATCTATAAACATAAATTAAGCTCTCTTTGCAATCATCCAGAAACCAGGTGATCCAAGAAGGAACCATGGCAGAATGTCTAATACTGTTAATACACCGTATGACCCCAGCAATGCTTTCAGAGACCTGGGAATATATGGAGTTCATTTTAAGGTAGCATTCAGAATTACATTATCATCTATGATTAGTATGTAAATCCCAGGTCTTATTTTGCACAGAAAGTGCCATTCTCTCTGTTTGTGTCACAATTATTGACACTTGAGTAGAGAACTTAATGCTTTGAAGTTCGGTACAGCTATTAATAGAAGAGTAGGGGGAAATCTTCATTTCTGTACCCATGATAGAATCCTCAAAGCAAAGCAAAGGAAGCCCTCCTCATTTAAGTCTGACACCACAATAATTTGGAAAAAAGTTATCTGAAGTGACTCCCCAGATGTTTTTAAAAGGCATTAAAAGCATTGTTCAGGCTTGACAGCATGAGGTCTCCTATTCGCATCTGTAATTTCTCCAAAGTAAGAAAGCTACTCTTTTAATCAAAACAAAGCAGCACATTCTATTGTGTGTGACTGGTAAAAACAGAGACAAGAGCAACTGAAACAGCTGTGTTCTTTGAAAAGTTAGGACAACAGAAATGAGGCTATTCAAAAAAGAAAAGAAAAGAAAAGCAGATATGAAAAATGTCTAAATGCAAAAATGTCCATGATGCTAGCAAAGACCAAAGGGAGTTGAAAGTCATCAAAGAATGAGTAGACTTGGGGCAGCCCAGGCCACTGACCTGACCTGTTCCTCCCTGAAACAGAAGGACCCCTACCCTAGCAGACGAGGATGACAATTCAGTTAAACAGGATGCCTGCAATGAATAGATATCCCATCCAAAGCATGGAAGGAGAGAGCTTTTCCCTGTGGTCAGAAGAGTGGATGCTAGTGAAAAATGTAATAATAATAACAGAACTGACAGATTAAGCATTTATTATATTCTAGGACCTTCATATATATGCTTAGCATACATATACCCTTTTAAACTTCATAATAGCTTTTTGAGGTTAAGA
Organism: Arctocebus calabarensis; assembly: GCA_963573935.1. Lineage (NCBI taxonomy): Eukaryota > Metazoa > Chordata > Mammalia > Primates > Lorisidae > Arctocebus > Arctocebus calabarensis. The sequence continues at coordinate 6,326 of CAUYON010084328.1, read as the reverse complement.
CTATTATTATATTTTCAGATTAGAAAATTGAGGCACTGAGAGGTTAAGTAATTCAGGTTGTAAGCAGCAGAGCTGAGATTCAAACCCAGGTAATTGGGCTCAATGCCTATAGACTTAACCATGAGACTGCACTTAGAGCAATGGTATTGTGAGCTCAACAAAAAAGTATAATCTCCTAACCTGTATGAAAACAAGGATCAGGGCAGCACTTAGCTGTGATGAGTAATGGACATCTAGACAACTGCCAGCCACTGCTTTGCTAAAAGCAGAGGAGGGACTACTTTTTCTTAATCCACTGCACATATGGTTCCATCACTTACAAAATAAAGCAGCAATAAGGGGACTAGACTTAGGACTCGATTCTGAGGAACAGAACATCTGATGTACCATGGACATAAGAACTGCACCATCCTATGAGATACCCTAGGGGACAAGGGTTTCCATATGGACAGCCCTAGGCTCACTGGGAAAGCTAACGCCACTCTTAGCTTCTGATTCAGTTGTTCTGCAGTACCTGGTCAGTATGTCTGAGACTGCATTTTTAATAAGCAACTCCAGGTGATTCTGACTCAGTGGAAGGAGGAAAATGCTTTGATAAATACTGGCCTATACTAAAAATCAAATTTAAGGAAGATTAGAGAAAAGAAGCGTGTGGTTCCTTCATCTAAAAGAGTTTGCTATGATGGAATTCAACCCCTAAATAGGGAAAAGAATCCTAAATAATATTCTAAGTGTAAAGTAAAAAAGAATTCCAGTGGGACTGAGCTGCTAAGGAGGCAACAAAGTTGTGTATAATTATCCAAGACAACAGATATAAACCACGTACCTACGCTCTCAGATTCTACAATATAAAAGGGTAAGAAAAACTATTGGAAAATGGCATCTAATAATCCAATATGAAACATAGTTAAGAACTAGTGTGTGAAGCTCTAAACTCTAAAGAATTCCAGAAGAAAGCACATGAGAGCAGGGGGAGCCAAGGAAATCTCTCCCTCCCATGGAAGGGCAAAGCTACTGCTTTACCCAGACTGTCAACTGAGCTCCTGCTAGGTACAAGGCATGCTGTGAGGCCCCAGGGGGTTTAAGAAATAAATTAAATAGCTCCTCTGCTGTCTTTGAACTCAATCTAATTTGGGGATACTTGAAGAATTATTTTATAATCTCTAATTTATATTCTCTGAATTTCAGAGTTCAAATATTATATTTCAACCCGAGTCCCACCTTTATTTATTTATATGCTGGTTTGTTTCAGGTGTGCTCTGGGTTGACAGAGATAACACAGACAAATGTATGTGCACAGAGTTCATATATACTATAAATGTTACACACATACAAAGGTTTGACAATTAAGTTCATGAACTTGTCCTAGAAAAGGGGCTACATACCTCATTGCTAAATATCACCACCATCCCCTTTAAAGTACTCCCTTGGGAAGCTATGCACCACCAATGCCAGTGCCTAGTCCACTCTTCAAAGCAATTTTGGAACTCTTTTTCTGGAATGTCCATCAAAGCTATGTCATATTACCCTTGATGTCCTGAATGTCATACAAATATCTTCCTTTCAATATTTCTTTTATCTTTGGGTAAAGAAAAAAGTCATTGGGGGCCAGATCAGGTGAGTAGGGATGGTGTTCCAACACAATCATTTGTTTATTGGCTAAAACCTCCCTCACAGATTGTGCTGTGTGAGCTGGTGCATTGCTATGATGCAAGTGCCCCACCTTTCCCATGCCAAGATTTTCATTTAAGATTTTCCTGTTTCTCTATCAATGTTTATTTGGTCTGCTATGCTTCTCATAGTCAGCTAACAATTCTGACACACAATTCAACAAATTTTTGCAACATTTTCATCAGTTCTACTCATTACTGGCCACCCTGACCTCTCCTCATCAATGACACTTTCTGGCCCCTTAGAAAAAACATTTAATCCATTTGTATACTGCCATTTTCTTCATGGTATTATCCCAAAAAAAACCTGGACTAATATGTCCCTAATCTCACTTTCATTCTTGCCAAGTTTAATAAGAAATTTAATGTCTGTTTGCTGCTCTACTTTAAGCTCTGACATTCTTACTACAGCATGCAAAAGCCACTCAATAAAGAATGCCACTCAGTGAGACACTGCCACATGTCTACACAAACACAGCTATGAGACACTTAATACCAAGGTTATGAAAACTTACTGAGTTGTTTGTACAGTGCTGTCAATGTAAGTGTACAGTGACAAGTTCACCAACTTAATTATCAGACCTCATACTCACATAACACATGCTGAAGTTCTAAAGGCTACAGAAACCCTGCAAACAACAGCAATCTAGAGTAGGAGAAGGTAAAGCATGTGTTTGAACCATTTTGGAGAAGGTAAAGCATTTCTCAAGTCACAACCTCTAGGCTATCCCTGGCCATGCAGTTGCCAGCAATCCTGTAAAGGGAATCTAGGGTCTTAGCAGGTATAAGGAGACTAATTTTGCATCTCACCACAGCCCTTTTTCACATGGGCCTTACATCATTGTTCACAAAGAACCTATACAAATATATCCATTTGAAACACTGGCTTTCAAACTTTCTTACAGTAAGAAAATCATCTTACATAGACTTATTTAGTCATCCGATTCATTTAACATGCAAGAACTATAATATTCCCAAGTGTCAGACACCATTCTAGATGCAGGTATTCTACAATAAACAAAACAGCTTAAAATCCTTATTCTCATGAAGATCCTATTCAGCTGGAAAATGTAGACAATAAACAAGTAAAATATAATTGTGAGTAAGATGGTGACAAAGCAATAGAGGAAAAACAAGTCAGGGAAGGAAGATAGGAAATGTTGGAGGATGGAAGGTTTGCATTTGGACTAGGACAGTCAGGAACATAGCTCTGCAGGAAGAGGGCAGGAAGCCATGAGGATATCAGGAGAAAGAAAAGTAAAAACCACCACCAAACCTGATGTGCTGTAAGTAGCCCCAGGTAAAATATGTTTTGGTCTCATCCTGCCAGTTGTGGGCTTCAGATAGTCGCTTTCTCTTTCTGAGCCTATTCACTTTCTCTCCCTAAGCTTATTTCTTTCTTTGTAAAATGAAAAGGTGCTTCTTAATCCTCTCTGGGCTCCTTGTTTTCTTGCATTACCCAGTGTCTGTGTTTTAAGGAGCCTCTTATGTCCTATTCTATGTAGAAATATGTATGTGTGGGTTTATGTATACATATACATATATTTGCACATATACATATGTATTTATATGTGTGTGTGTTATATATATATATAACAATTTTATCCTATTTTTATGTGGTGTGTGTGTATATATATCATCTTACATAGACACATATATATATATACACACCACATAAAAATAGGATAAAATTTCATGAAAAAGAATACCACAATTACTTCCAACATACTCTAATACTTTCCCTTTGTTCTATTGTATTTCATTTTTTTAAATGTTGGTTACACCCAACTAAATTGATTTCACTATCCATAGACACTGAAATCTTGGTTGTGGAGCCAAATTTGGCATCAGCCAAATCACATACTTATCCAAGAAAAAGAAAAGCTAACTCAGTGATTGAGCCTTCCTTTGCCCTCAGCTTTTAAGAAAGTTTGAAAGCCAGTGTTTCAAATGGATATATTTATATAGGTTCTTTGTGAACAATGATATAAGGCCCATGTGAAAAAGGGCTGTGGTGAGATGCAAAATTAGTCCCCTTATACCTTAACCAAGAAAGCTCATACACCCACGTAGGCTGCGGGACCAAGAGGAAAGGCTTATGGTTAGCCAGCTCTAGCCTTAAATCCCAGCTCTGCCACTGCTTTCCTTTGACCATAAGCACACTACAGAACAACACTGAGATGCTGATTTCTTATTAGTAAAATGGAAATGGTTAGAAGGACTAAATCATAAATACCGTGGAATAGCTGGTGAGGTATCTGGCACTCAAACACTTAATAAACTGGTGATGGTGATGGCAGAGGTAGAAATAAACTAGAGTACAAAGAACAACTTCATCCACCCAGGCCTCAGAATCTCATGTGTCAGAGACACAGCTAGATACTATGAATGACAGCAATGACCTTATTAATAAATGGAAGGAAGAATATGTGTCTTTCAGTTCCTTCCCATTCCTAAACCCTCTCTCCTCTCTCCTTAGCAAACTGTATGGAAATGGATTTAAGGAAGTACAGAGTCACGCATTCAACGGGACGACACTGATTTCACTGTAAGTATTTGCTTATTTTCCCAGCTCATGAATAAAAATGAAATATTATTCCCGCTACCAAATCACATTCAATCTTCAGCAACTAACTCAGGGCAAAAATAAACTTTCAAGTGGCTAGTTCTCAGTGTTTCATGCATGTTACTAGGCAACTGACTGGCTAGAAACCCCAGAGCGCCCTGATTTCAAAGACAGATGCAGTCTCAATACATTGAAGTTGACAGTTTGCTGAAATATTCAACATCCTACGTTAATGCCTCCTCCATCTCACAGCCTCCTGCTCTAGCTGCCTCACTGAGGTTGATGGTGTGTTAGAGGCAACACAATTTTAGAAAGAAGTTCTACCCCTAGCCCCACTACAGGGAAACTGGGTAACACCATTTACCAGCTGAAGTAGCAACAACAGACCCACCCAGAGAGTGGGGGATATTCCACATGGTGAGGGAGCTCCCTGATTTCACCAAGGCCTACCCCAGCCCCAGCATTTACAGCCTTTAACTCAAAGGGAACATCCCTACTGTTTTCCTTAATTGTTCTCAACCTCTCTTTCTTTCTATGGCTCCTCTTCTAAAAAAGTGACAAATTCACAAAGCCTGTGAGGCTGGAGATGTCTGAACAATAATAGTATAGGGTAAAGCACTGATCACCCTCCAGTTGTGCATAATAAAAACTAATAGCACATTAAAAAGCTCACCTGAAGCCAAAATCAAGGAAAATAAACAAAAAGGCTACTAAAATAAGTTGTACAGACCATGGTCTACACCAGTTATTTTCAACCGGTATGTGGCAGCACACTGGTGTGCTGTGAGAGGATCTTAGGTAAGCAGCAAAAATTTTTAAAGATCATTAATTAAATTATTTTCAAAAGAAGTTCACAGCACAGTAAGTATACTCTTTTTTTTTTTTTTTTTTTTTACTCTTTATGTTTTTGCTCAACATAAGTGTGCCTTGGAAGTTTAATTATATGTTCAAGTGTGCTGTGAGATAAAAAAGATTAAAAAAAACTGATCCACACCAATGGTTCCCAAACTTTAACACACACAGGAAAAGCCTACAGACTGTTAAAAACACAGATTCCTGGGCTCCACCCCCAGAGGTTTTGATTCAATGGGTCCATCCAGTGCCTGAGAATCTGCAATTTTAACAAGTTCCAGGAGATGCTGATGCTGCCAGTCTGAAGTTGAGTAGTACAATTGTGTATGACATGCTATTTATTTTTAACTATAGATTTAATCAAAGATCTTATTGCATTGATATCATGCTATAAAGTTTGGTAGCTAAAAGAACAGGCCTAAGAGTTACTGACTGGGACTCAAACTCCAAACTCACTACTTACTAGCTTGTATGACCTTGAACAAGTCACTCAACTTTTCTACGGAGTGTCCAGCAGTCACCACACATTGAGAAAATGGGAACTTGTAGCTAAATGTACCTTTATTTACAAAATATTCACAACATATTCTCTATGTATTGGCCATTTCTTTGTAAAATCTTGTAATGAATATTTTGTAAATAAAGGTACATTTAGCTACAAGTTCCCATCTTCCTCTATCTATGGTAAATTATGAGACATCCCATAATGTCCTCTTTTGTAAAATGGAGCTACAAATAGGTTTATTTTGAGAACACTCTCACCAAAAGGAAAAGGTACATTTTTTGTTTTGTTTTGTTTTGTTTTTGTTTTTTTTGAGACAGAGCCTCAAGCTGTCACCCTGAATAGAGTGCTGTGGCATCACAGCTCACAGCAACCTCCCGGTTGGTGGGCTCAAGCAAGTCTCTTGCCTCCGCCTCCCAAGTAGCAGGGACTACAGGCACCCACCACAACGCCCAGCTGGTTTTTTTTGGTTGCAGACATCATTGTTGTTTGGCGGGCCCGGGCTGGATTTGAACCCACCAGCTCAGGTGTACGTGGCTGGCGCCTTAGCCCACTGAGCCACAGGCGCCAAGCTGAAAAGGTACACTTTGTATCCTTAAGTACTTAACATAGTGCCTCACATATAGTAAGTGCTCATTTATTAGTTATTGATTATATAATTAATTATTTGTGAGTGAAGGAATAAATAAGATTATTTTTTTTTATGCTCAGTACAGGGTCTGGCACATACCAAATG
>CAUYON010084327.1:0-14136 GCA_963573935.1 Arctocebus calabarensis | reverse complement strand
GTTCTTCTTTTTCCAATTCATAAGATGGTTCATGAGTTTGTTGATGTGCTCTCTTTCTGTTGTTTAAATGTAGGCAACTAATGAGATAAATTTCCCTCTTAAGACTGCTTTTACTCTATCCCACAGGTTTTGGTAACTTGTATCTTCATTGTTGTTATGTTTGAGGAATTTAACAATTTCTTTTTTTATCTCTTCCTGAATCCATATTCAGCATAAGGTTGTTTAATTTCCTTGTCTCTATGTGGGATGTATGTTTTTTGTTGGAGTTGAGTTCCACCTTTATTGTCTTGGGGTCTGAGAAGATACAAGGTATAATTCTATTTTTTAAATTTTTCTGAAGTTTGATTTGTATCCTAGGATGTGGTCGATTTTGGAGAAGGTACCACAGGGTTAAAGAGAAAAATGTATATCCTTTAGCTTTGGTATGGTGTGTTCCCTATATGTCTATTAATCCCATTTGTTCTAGGGTCCCATGTAAGTCCTTTGTACATTTATTTAGTTTCTGTTTGGAAGTTCTGTCCAGTTCTGTCAGAAGGCTGTTAAAGTCCCCAGCCTTTATGGGTATTATGGGATATCTTATTGCTCAGTCCCATCAAGGTCTGTTTCATAAATCTGGGAGCATTTCAGTTGGGTGCATAAATATTTAAAATTGAAATGTCTTCTTGTTGTTTTGTTCCCTTGACTAGTATAAAGTGTCTTTGTCTTTCTTAACTTTAGTTGCTTTAAATCCACTTTATCTGAAAATAAGATTGCAACCTCTCCTTTCTTCTGAGTTCCATTTGCTTGAAATACTGTTCTCCATCCCTTAACCCTGAGTCTCAATTGTCCTTCAAGGCTAGGTGTGTCTCCTCAAAACAGTATGGATGGCTTGTGCTTTTTTTATCCAATCAGCCAGCCTGTGCCTCTTCCATGGTGAATTCAGTACATTGAAATTTATTGAGAGAATTGATATGTATGGTGGAGTTCTAGTCATCTTATTTTGTGAAAGTCCCTTGTGTAATTTTATTCTTTGCACTATTGTGGAAGCTAAGTTTTGATCTTTAGCTTCTTAGTGTTGAGTTTGCTGGTGGTCCAATTGTGATGGTCAGTATTGACAATAGGTCTAAGTAGTTCCTGTAGAGCTGGTCTTATTGTGGCAAATTTCCTCAGTGTTTGTATATCTGCAAAAAATTTGATTTCTCCATCAATTTTGAAGGTTAGTTTAGCAGGATACAGAATTCTGGGCTAAAAATTGTTTTGTTTAAGAAGTTGAAGGTGGATGACCATGCTCTTCTGGCTCGGAAAGTTTCAATTGAAAAGTCTGCTGTCATCCTAATGGCTCTGCCTCTATAGGTCAGGATTTTTTCTTTCATCTTATTTTGGACAGGTTCATTACAATGTGTCTTGGAGAGGCTCTGTTTCAGTTGAGATGACCCAGGGTTTGATATCCATCTGAAAGGAGTGTGTTTGGGCCTTTAGTAAAACTTGAGAAGTTTCATTTATGATAGTCTCTAATAGGGCTTCCATTCCTTTGGGACAATCTTTTTCCCCTTCAGGAATCCGTATTATTTGTATGTTTGAAGGCTTCATGGAGTCTCATAGTTCTCTAAGCACCTGTTTTGTTTTCTCTTTCTTCTTTTCTACCTCTTTAACTACATGGGTTTATTCAAAAACTTTGTCCTGTAGCTCTGAGGTTCTTTCTTCTGCATGGTCCAACCTATTTTTGATACTTTCTGCTGCATCTTTACATTCCCTGATTGTCTCCTTCATTTCCTTAAGCTCCACCACATCCTTTCTATATTCTATACATCTCTCATCTGACTTTTGGTTCTATCTTTCCATTTTCTTGTCCATTCCTTTTATCATCCATAGTTTATATTCTCTTTCTGTCAAATCCATTAATTCTTTATAGGTGGAGTCTTGTGTAGTAGCTGCCTCATTTTCCCTTGGGGGAGTTGCTCTGTTTTGGTTTCTCATGTTGCCTGAATTTTTCTGTTGGTTCCCCCTCATGTGTTCTTTCTTCTTGTTCAACTCCTTGTCCCGTTTTTCCTTCTCACTTCCTCCTTTGCTTCAAATTACTTTGTTTCTGAGCTTAGGTCTTAAGGTGGCCTCAGCTTGAGCAAAGCCAGACTCTTCCTCGTGGCCAAAAAAGCAGAAGTCCTGCTGACAGTCCTTGATGATAATGTGTTGCAATATGTCACTGGGACACCAGGTTGTCGTGTGTTTTTTTTTTAGGAGAGCACAGCCAGCAACCTCTATACTCCTTATTCCTAACTTAGAAATTTCTCAAGTTTTTTTTAGAGAGCACAGCCAGCAACCTCTATGCTCCTTATTCCTAACTTAGTTACCTTCAGTGATTGCCTGATTGTTTTTCCTCAGCATTCAGATCCTGTCACAAGGTCTGAACTCACAAGAATCCTTCAGGGTAGGTCTCACAGTGCCCTCTGACTCCAGTTCTTATAGGAGTCCCTCAGCCTATCCCAAGAGCGGTGTTCTGATCCCGGCAGGTGGAATTAAGACAACTGTGCTTTAGGCTCCTGCTGAGACATTCTAATTACCTTCCCACATTACCAGCCCCCTGGCCTCTGAGACCTTCTCAGTATGGCTGCCTCACCAGCCACCAAACCTATGGCAAATCCACTCCAACTGGCATTCAAATCTGGTTGCTGTATACTGTTTGAGTCTGCCCATGCTTCCAAGCTTTCCAAGCTCAATGCACAACTTCCCCGAACAACTGAAAACTCCAGAAAAGCTTCCTCTTTTCCCAGACCTCCATGGGGAGACAGCTGAACCCAGCCGGTTGTAATCACTTGCCTAATTCATCAGATTTCCACTGCTCCAGATCATCATATGCTGTATCTAGTTTATTACCTCCTCACTGTGGTCTCTGAGCTATGACTCCTGGTGAGGTCCCCATGCCAGGGATGACTGGGTTTTCTCTTTTTCCCCAGTCATTCTAGGAGAGCTCAGCTGAATGATCCTTCTGGTCCACCATCGTGCTCCACCATCTCTTCTGTTAATCTCTTTTAATTGGTGTATTTAGACTATTTGTATTTAAGTTAGTTATTGATACGTTAGGGCTTATGTCTCATTTTATTATTTTCTGTTTCCCAGTCTTCAGTTTCTCTGTTTTGGTTTTGGAGCATTACCTGAACTTTAAAAAAAACAAAATTTTTTTTTCCTTTGTTTATAATGCTTTTGATCATATTGCCATGCTATTTTTTTTTCATGGTCACTTTATACCAGGGGTGAAGAACCTGCAGCCTTAAGGCTACATGGCTACATGTGGCTTTCTAGGTCCTTATGTGTAGCCTTTTGACTTAATCCAAATTCTACAGACAAATCCTTTCTTTTTTTTTATAACAATTTTATTCATCTTTTTTTATTTTTTCTTTTTTAAAATGAACCTATTTAGATACAAAAGAATAAATTTCAAAGAAATAATCCCCCCAGATTGACAGGCACAAGCCGTAAGGGCTAAACAGATGGCTGCTATGCTCATGACTTTGTTCTAACTTCCCCTTCTGACTGGCACCCTACCTCATGAAGCTGGTTGGTGAGAGTCTATGGGGTTTGAGTTATGCTAGTCTGTTAAAAGCTTTTGAAAGTTGTGCACCGTGTTTCTGCCTGAAGTAGAATTTGTTGGATAGTTGCACAGCTTGCCAGTATTTTTTAATTGTGTAATTAACAGCCCATCATCTCAAAGAGAATGAGGAAGAAAATAGATTTTTTTTTTTTTGCAGTTTTTGGCTGGGGCTGGGTTTGAACCCACCACCTCCAGCATATGGGGCCAGCGCCCTATTCTTTAAGCCACAGGGGCTGCTCGAAACAGATTTTTTAATGAAGATGGAAAATTACAATATTATCTATCTTGTTTCTGCTAAAAATAAGATGATAATTTGCATGCTTTGTGATACTGTAATATCAACATTAAAAAACTTCAGTGCTTCATCATCATTTTTACACTCATAAGAACCACAAATATTTTAAATTAGAGGGAAAAGCATGAAAAGTTGTATTGCGAGGCTGCACATGGTGGCTTACACCTGTAATCCCAGCACTTGGGAGGCCAAGGCAGGTGGCTTGCCTTAGCTCACAGGGGTGAGACCAGCCTGAGCAAGAGTGAGACCTCATCTCTAAAAACAGCCAGCTGTTGTGGTGGACGTCTGTAGTCCCAGTTACTTGGGAGGCTGAGTCAAGAGAATAACTTGAGCCCAAGAGTTTAAGGTTGCTGTGAGCTGTGACACCATGACACTACCAAGGGTACAAAGTGAGACTCTATTTCAAAAAAAATTAAAAAGTAAATAAATAAATAAAAGTTGTATTGCAGAAATTAAAAAGTAAAAAGCAAAAGCAAAGACAGTTATTTCAAACAGCAATAAGATCTGGAAATAATGCCACTGAAGCAACTTATAAAGTGTCTTATACATGGTATTTCTCAGGCAAATAGAGAAGCCACTTAACAAAGTAGAAATTGTGAAAGAATGCTTTGTTCAAGTTAAAGGATGCTTATACCCAGATAATGCTTCAAAGGACAAACAACAGCCTTTTTCAAGAAGAATCATAACTGATCGGCAGCATGAATTAGCCTTCAATTTAACAGAAAACATCATGCAATACTTAGAAATGAAATATATATATTATTGGCCCGGCGTCTGTGGCTAACGGGCTAAGGTGCCAGCCACGTACACCTGAGCTGGTGGGTTCGAATCCAGCCCAGGCCTGCCAAACAACAATGACGGCTGCAAACAAAAAATGCCTGGGCCTTGTGGTGGGCGCCTGTAGTCCCAGCTACTTGGGAGGCAGAGACAGGAGACTTGCTTGAGCCCGAGAATTGGAGGTTGCTGTGAACTGTAATGCCACAGCACTCTATCCAGGGTGACAGCTTGAGGCTCTGTCTAAAAAAAAAAAAGAAAGAAATATATATATTATTTTGACACAGAATTTGTATTTCTTTCATGTTGTGACAGAAGATTTTCTTCGCTGCAAAAAGTTACTTGCATTAGGCACTTCTGTGCACAGATCATGAGGAATCTGTATCTTCAACAATTTTCAAGACAAATGTCATGCAGTTGAACTGAATTTAGTAAATTTAGTTAGTGTATGTACAGGTGATGTGCCTTCCATGACAGGAAAACATGAAGGGTTTAACACGTCCAGATGCTCTCATTTCTTCTCATTCTATCTTGCATCAGAAAAATCTCTATGCTAAAGCTACTATTTTAAGTGGCACTTTATAACAGCTTATAAGTATTGTTAACTATGTTTGTGCAAATACAACACAGCATCATCAGTTTCCTAACACGCTAAAGTTGAACGATCAGGTGTTGGTTGTGGATTTTCCCTGGCATTCTAAAGTGCATTGGCTATCACAGGGACAAGTCTTAGTCAGAACTTTTTCTCTGCAAGAACAGATAATTAAATTGCATGAACAGAATCAGCAGTGTGAATTATTGAAAGAAGGTTTCTATAGGAATGCAACATTTCTGTGTGATATGTCAAATCAAAACAAATATCTCTTTGCAAGGTAAAACTAAGTCTATATGTGATATGTGGCAAAACTCTAAGCATTTCAAGAAAAGCCATCTCTTTTCAAAACACTTCTTCAAAAGGAAATTTTGGATGAACATTTCCCCCAGTTAGCAAAGGTTTTGATGAGCAGGATGGTATATGCAAATCATTTGAAGAAAATACAAAGTAGCTGGGACTACAGGCGCCCTCTACAATGCCAGGTAACTTTTTCTATTTCTATTTTTAGTACAGATGGGGTCCTACTCTTGCTCAGGCTGGTCTCAAACTCCTGAGCTCAAGCAATCCAGAGTGACCAATCAGCCTTCCAGAGTGCTAGGATTACAGGAATGAGCCCCTGTGCCTGGCCTGAAAACTCATCTTTTGTGGTTTTGTTTTGTTTTTTAGAGACAGAGTCTCACTTTGTCGCCCTTGGTAGAGTGCCGTGGCTTCATGGCTCACAGCAACCTCCAGCTCCTGGGCTTAGGCCATTCTCTTGTCTCAGCCTCCTGAATAACTTGGACTATAGGCACCCGCCACAACACCCGGCTATTTTTTTGTTGCAGTTTGGCCCGGGCCGGGTTTGAACCCCCCACCCTTGGTATACGGGGCCAGCGCCCTACTCACTGAGCCACAGGCACTGCCCAAAACTCATCGTTTCTTAAAACTTATTCCTTCTTCATTATCTTATGGCAGGCAAAGTAGCATCATGTCTATCAAGGAAGAAACCCGAAAGTTATGTTCAATGCCATTTCCTCCCTACATTTAAAGGATCACCAATTTTTTTTTTTTTTAAGACAGAGTCTCATTATGTCTCCCTCGGTAGAGTGTTGTGGCAGCATAGCTCACAGCAACCTCAAACTCTTGGGCTTAAGTGAGTCTCTTGCCTCAGCCTCTCAAGTAGCTGGGACTACAGGTGCCCACCACAATACCCAGCTATTTTTTTTTTTAGTTGTAGTTGTCATTGTTGTTCGGCAGGCCCGAGCTGGATTTGAACCTGCCAGCTCCGGTGTATGTGGCTGGCACCCTAGCCAGTTGCTGAGCCAGGATCACCAAATTTTTAAATTTCACCTCATTAATACTTTGAAATCATTTCCTCATCCTCACCACAACTCTGCTATTTCAGGCCTTAATATTTCTTGTCTAGGACCCTGTGATAAACTCTGGCCTTGGCTACTGGGCCAGAGTCCCACCTTCCTCTTGTTCATCTTTCCTACTGCTACCAGCATGATCCTCTGAAAAGCACATCTGATCTATCTCCTGCTTAAAACCCTGAAGGCTGCAGGGGAGAATTGGCTCCATTTCTTTTCCAAGCTTCTCTTACAGCTGGGCTAGCTGCCCCTTCTGTCCTGCAGTGCCCTGATGCTTCTGTCTAGGATGGTGCTGGTTGTGCATAATCTATTTTTTATGTTTTATTTTCTTGAGACAGGGTCTTGCCCTATTGCCCTGGCTGGAGTGCAGTGGTGTGATCAAAGCTCACGGTAACCTCAGACTCTTGGGCTTAAGTGATCTTCCTGCCTCAGCCTCCTGAATAGCTGGGACTAAAGGTGTTCACTATCACACCTGAATAGTTTTTCTATTTTTAGTAGAGACAAGGTCTTACTCTTGCTCAGGCTCTTCTGTAACTCTTTGTTCTCAGCTTGACAACTGTTGGCATATACAAAGGCTACTGATTTCTGGGTATTGATTTTATAACCTGAGACACTGCTATATTCCTTGATCACTTCTAAGAGCTTTGTAGTTGAGTCCCTGGGTTTTTCCAGGTATAAGATCATGTCATCTGCAAAGAGGGAGAGTTTGACCTCCTCTGCCCCCATTTGGATTCCTTTGATCTCCTACTCTTGCCTGATTTTGATGGCTAGGACTTCCAACACTACGTTAAATAGCAGTGGAGAGAGTGGGCATCCTTGTCTGGTTCCAGATTTTTTTCTTTTTTTTTTGTAGAGACAGAGTCTCACTTTATCAGCCTCTGTAGAGTGCTGTGATGTCATAGCTCACAGCAACCTCCAACTCCTGGGCTTAGGTGATTCTGTTGCCTCAGCCTCCCAAGTAGCTGGGACCACAAGTGCCTACCACAATGCCCAGCTGTTTTTTGTTGTTGTTGCTGTTGTTGTTGCAGTTTGGCCGGGGCCGGGTTTGAACCCGCCACCCTCGGTATAAAGGGCCAGTGCCTTACTCACTGAGCCACAGGTGCTGCCCTGGTTCCAGATTTGAGTGGGAATGCTTTCAGTTATACTCCATTCAATATGATATTGGCTGTGGGATTGCTGTAGAGAGCCTCTATCAGCTTAAGGAATGTTTCTTCTAAACCTATTTTCTTGAGTGTTTTTATCCTGAAAGGATGCTGGCTATTGTCAAAAGCCTTTTCTGCATCAATTGAAAGAATCATATGGTCTTTGTTTTTTATTTTATTTATGTTGTGTATTATATATATGTACATTTGTGTATGTTGAACCAAACCTGTGTCTCTGGGATAAAACCCACTTGATTGTGGTGTATAACCTTTTTTAGTGTGAGGTTGTATTCTGTTTGCTAATATTTTGTTGAATATTTTTCCATCAATATTCATTAATGATATTGGTCTATAGTTTTCTTTTTTTGTTGATTCCTTTCCTGGTTTGGAGATCAGGGTAATATTTGCTTCAGAGAATGTTTTGGGAGGATTCCTTCTTTCTATATATTTTGGAAAACTTTATGCATTATAGGAATTAGTGCCTCTTTGAAGGTTTGATGGAATTCTTCTGTGAAACCGTCTAGTCCAGGGTTTTTTTTTGGTGGGGGGATTTTGTACAATTGATACTATTTCAGTACTTGATATTGCTCTATTCAAGATTTCTAAGTCTTTGTGGCTAGTTTTGGAAGATATTGTGCTTCCAGATATTGGTCCATCTCCTCTACATTTTCATATTTCTGGGAATAGAGTTTTTATAGTAATTGTTGAGAATCTTTTGTATTTCTGTATTATCTGTTGTTATTTCCCCTTTATCATTTCTGACAGGAGTTATTAGAGATCTTGTTTTTCTGTTTCTGGTTAGTCTAGCCAAGGATTTATCAATTTAATTAATTTTTTTTTTCTTTTGTAGAGACAGAGTCTCACTCTATGGCCCTCAGTAGAGTGCTGTGGAGTCACAGCTCACAGCAACCTCCAGCTCTTGGGCTTAGGTGATTCTCTTGCCTCAGCCTCCTGAGTAGCTGGCACTACAGGCGCCCACCACAGCGCCCGGCTAATTTTCAAAGAACCAACTTTTTGTTTCGCTGATCTTCTGAATAATTCTTTTGTTTTCGATTTCATTTAGTTGTGCTAATTTTGGTTATTTTTCTTCTGTTGGGTTTGGGGTTAGATTGTTCTTCCTTTTCCAGTTGCTTGAGATAGCCCATTAGGTTGCTGACTTACTCTCTTTCTGTTTTCTTTCTTTTTTTTCAGAGACAGAGTTTCACTTTTTTGCCCTCAGTAGAGCACCATGGTGTCACAACTCACAGCAACCTCCAGCTCTTGAGCTTAGCCAATTCTCTTGCCTCAGCCTCCTGAGTAGGTGGGATTACAGGTGCCCACCACAATACCTGGCTATTTTTTTGTTGTAGTAAGGCTGAGGCTGGGTTCTAACTTGCCACCCTTGGTATATGGGGCCGGCACCCTAGTGACTGAACCATAGGTACCACCCCTCTTTCTGTTTTCTTGATGAAGGCATCTAATGCTATAAATTTCCCTCTAAGGACTGCCTTTGCAGTATCCCACAGGTTTTAATAGTTTGTATTTTCATTATCATTTTGTTCCAGAAATCTAATGATCTCCTTCTTGATTTCATCTATGACCCAGCTATCATTCAGCATAAGGTTATTTAGTTTTTATGATTTTACTTGAGTATGAAGATTCTATTGCTGGTGAGTTCAACTTTTATTCCTTGATGGTCTGAGAAGACACAGAGGATAATTTCTATTCTTTTGAATTTGTTGAGGTTAGCCTTGTGACCTAAGATAAGATCAATTTTTTTTGAGACAGAGCTTCAAGGTGTCACCCTGGATAGTGTACTGTGGCATCACAGCTCACAGCAACCTCCAATTCCTGGGCTCAAGTGAGTCTCTTGCCTCTGCCTCCCAAGTAGCTGGGACTACAGGTGCCCACCACAGTGCCTGGTCATTTTTTGACTGCAGCTGTCATTGTTGTTTGGCTGGCCCAGGCTGGATCCGAACCTGCCAGCTCAGGTGTACATGGCTGGCACCTTAGCCCATTGAGCCACAGGCGCTGAGCCGATCAATTTTTTTTTGAGACAGTGTCTTATTATGTTGCCCTCAGTAGAGTGCTGTAGTATCACAGCTCACAGCAACCACCAACTGTCAGACATAAGTGATTCTCTTGACTTAGCCTCCCAAGTAGCTGGGTCTACTGGCACCTGCCACAATGCCTGGCTATTTTTTGTTGCAGTTGTCATTGCTGTTTAGCTCGCCAGGGCCGGGTTCATACCCACCACCCTTGGTGTATGTGGCTGGTGAAGTAGCCATTGTGCTACAGGCGCTGAGCAAATATAATCAATTTTGGAAGATGATCCATTGGCTGATGAGAAGAATGTGTATTCAGTTTTGTTAGGATAAAGTGTGCTATAAATGTCTGTTGAGTCCATTTGTTCTAGGGTCTTATTTAAGTCCATTATTTCTTTGTTTAGTTTCTGTTTGGAGGATTTATCCAGTACCACCAATGGGGTGTTAAGATCTCCAACTATTATAGTGTGGGAAGATATCATATCAATAAGATAAGTTAGGGTTTGTTTTATGTATTGAGGAACATTCAGAAGGGGTGTGTAGTTGTTAACTATTGAAATCTCTTCATATTGTGTGTTTCCCTTGACCAGTATAAGGTGTCTGTCTTTGTTGTTCATTATTTTTGTTGGTTTGAATGCTTTTGAACCTGCATACAAGATTGCAACCCCAGCTTTTTTTTTGCTTTCTATTTGCATGGAATGCCATTGCACCCTGAGTCTTGTTTTATCTTTTGAGGTAAGATGAGTTTCTTGCAGACAACTGATATCTGGCCTGAAATTTTGTATCCAGTCAGCAGCCAGCCTATGCCTCTTTAAAGGAGAGTTCAAACCATTCACATTAATTGAGACAATTGATAGATGTGACAGGGTTTTTGTTTTTGTTTTGTTTTGAGACTCACTATGTTGCCCTTGGTAGAGTACTATGGTATCATAGCTCACAGCGACCTCAAACCCTTGCACTTAAGTGATTTTCTTGCCACAGCCTCCCAACTAGCTGGGACTACAGGCACCCATCACAACACCTAGCTACTGTTTTGGTTGCAGTTGTCATTGTTTAGCAGGCTCAGGCTGGGCTCAAACTTGCCAGCCTCAAACTTGCCAACCTGGTGCCCTACTCCAGCCACATACAGCTATGGATGCTAAGCTGATGTGGCAAAGTTTTGGCCATCTTTTTCAGAAGTCCAGAGCTTACTTTTCTGCCACTCACCATTGTGGAAGCTAGGCTTTGTTCTTAAATTTCTGGGTAGGTTTACTTTGGTGGTGTACCTTCCTGTTGCTCTCTATGAAAAATGGGTCTGAGTATTTCCTGTAGAGCTGGTCGAGTCATGGCAAATTTCCTCAGCATGTGAATGTTGGTTAAGGGGATATTTACTTTTCCATTCTTGTGATGCTTTACTAAGAATACTGTGTTTTAACTCCATCCAGGTTAATACAAAAGATGTAAGGTCTCCATCTTTTTATACTTGAATGCTATTCCTTGATATACATATACCACAGCTTGTTGATCCATTCCTAGGTTGATGGGAGTTCTCTGTTATTTTCCACACCTCTCATGCTAGCTTGGGAGATAGCATGACATGAAGTTGGATGTCTGAGTTTAAATCCTTAATCTGCCACTTTGTAATGGTGTGATCTTGATTGAGTAATTTAAAATTTTTAAACCTTGGTTTCCTTAGCTATAAATTGGGAGTATAATACTACTCTTCTTATAGTATAGTCCTGAGAATTAGAATTAATAAGACATTTCTGTGAGGCATCTTGTACCACAGTTCTCCCCAAGTGTTCAATAAATGCTAGTTATCATTTGATGACGACGACGACGACGATGATGATGATGATGATGATGATGATGATGATTGTTGGGGATTCATTGAGGGTATAAGAAACCAGGTTACACTGATTGCATTTGTTAGGTAGTCCCTCTTACAATTGTGTCTTCCCCCATAAGGTGTGTCATGCTGAGACCTCACCCCTTCCTTCCTTCCCTCTCTCTGCTCTTCCTTTTCCCCATCCACCCTGCTCTCTCTTTCTGCTCTCCCCTTACCCCACTTCACACTGTGTACTAGGTCATTAATTGTCCTCATATCAAAATTGAATACATAGGATTCATGCTTCTCCATTCTTGTGATGCTTTACTAAGAATAATGTGTTCCACTTCCATCCAGGTTAATACAAAGGATGTAAAGTCTCCATCATTTTTAGTGGCTGAATAGTATTCCATGGTATATATGTACCACAACTTGTTAATCCATTCCTGGGCATTTAGGTTGCTTCCACATTTTGGCAATTGTAAATTGTGATAAGAAGTCTAGTATAAGTGTCCTTATGACAAAAGGATTTTTTTCCTTCTGGGTAGATGCCCAATAATGGGATTGTGGAATCAAATGGGAGGTCTAGCTTGAGTACTTTGAGAGTTCTCCATACTTCTTTCCAAAAAGGTTGTATTAGTTTGCAGTCCCACCAGCATGTAAAAGTGTTCCTTTCTCTCCACATCCACACCAGCATCTGCAGTTTTGACAATCTGTGATGTGGGCCATTCTTGCTGGGGTTATCTGCTATCTCAGGGTAGTTTTGATTTGCATTTATCTAATAAGTAGGGATGATGAGCATTTTTTCATATGTTTGCTAGCCCATCGTCAGTCTTCTTTAGAGAAGGTTCTATTCATCTCTTTTGCCCATTGATATGTGGGATTGTTGGTTTTCTTCATGTGGATTAATTTGGGTTCACTATAGATCCTAGTTATCAAGTTTTTGTCAGATTCAGCGTATGCAAATATCCTTTCCCATTGTGTAGGTTGTCTGTTTGCTTTGGTTGTTGTCTCCTTAGCTGTACAGAAGTTTTTCAGTTTAATTAAGTCCCATTTGCTTTTTTTTGTTGTTGCAATTGCCATGGCAGTCTTCTTCATAAAGTCTTTCCCCAGGCTGACATCTTCCAGTGTTTTTCCTATGCTTTCTTTGATGATTTTTATCATTTCATGCCTTAAATTTAAGTCCTTTATCCATCTTGAATCAATTTTTGTGAGTGGAGAAAGGTGCGGTTCCAGTTTCAGTCTTTTATAGGTGGATATCCAGTTCTCTGAGCACCATTTATTGAATAGGGAGTATTTCCCTCAGTGTATGTTCTTGTTTGGTTTATCAAAGATTAGGTGGTAGTAAGAAGTTAGTTTCATTTCCTGGTTTTCTATTCAACTCTAAAGGTCTATGTCTCTATTTTTGTGCCAGTACCATTCTGTCTTGACCACTATGGCCTTGTAGTACAGCCTAAAATCTGGTATGGTGATGCCCCTAGCTTTGTTTTTATTATTAAGAACTGCCTTAGCTATACGGGTTTTTTTTTCTGGGTCCATACAAAACACAGAATCTTTTTTCCAAGTCTTGAAAGTACGATGTTGGTATTTTAATAGGATAACATTGAATTGGTAGATTGCTTTCAGAAGTATAGACATTTTTACAATGTTAATTCTTCCCAGCCATGAGCATGGTATGGTCTTTCATTTGTTAATATCCTCTGCTGTTTTCTTTCTTGGGGTTTCATAATTTTGTTTATAGAGGTCTTTCGCCTCTTTTCTTAGGTATATTCCTAGGTATTTCAGGTATTTCATTTTCTTTGAAGCTGTGGTGAAGGGAGTTGTGTCCTTAATTAGCCTCTCATCTTGGCTGTTATTGGTGTATAGAAAGGCAACTGACTTGTGGACATTGATTTTCTATCCTGAGACACTACTGTATTTTTTGATGACTTCCAGGAGTCTTGTGTTTGAGTCTTTGGTGTTCTCTAAGTATAAGATCATATCATCAATGTTAACCAGTTTGATGAAAATATTTCAGATTGTATATGAAACCAGAACATTGTACCCCATGATTGCATTAAGGTACACAGCTATGATTTAATAAATAAAAAATAAAAAAATAATGAAAACACTCAAAAATGTAAAAAAAAAAAAAAAAGAAAGAAAAGATCATATCGTCAGCAAAGAGGGAGAGTTTGACCTCCTCTGCTCCCATTTGGATGCCCTTTATTTCCTTCTCTTGACTAATTGGCTAGCACTTCAAGCACTATGTTGAATAGTAATGGTGACAGAGGACAACTTTCCTCCTCAATTTTTAAGGATAATTCCTGCATTATGGGTATAAGCTCTTCTTTGAAGGCTTGATAGGCTCAGTGCCTATGGCTCAAGGGGCTAAGGCACCAGCCACATACACCTGAGCTGGCGGGTTTGAATCCAGCCCAGGTCCGCCAAACAACAGTGACAGGTGCAACCAAAAAATGGCCGGGCATTGTGGCGGGTGCCTGTAGTCCCAGCTACTTGGGAGGTGGAGGCAGGAGACTCGCTTGAGCCCAGGAATTGGAGGTTGCTGTGAGCTGTGATGCCACAGCACTCTATCCAGGGTGACA
>CAUYON010084326.1:0-31432 GCA_963573935.1 Arctocebus calabarensis | reverse complement strand
ATTTAAAAAAAAAAGGCAGGTAAATCACCAGAGCTCAGGAGTTTGAGACTAGTCTGAAAAAGAGCAAGAACCCCTTTAAAAATTGGGAGGCTGAGGCAAGAGAATCGCTTGAGCCCAAGAGCTGGAGGTTGCTGTGAGCTGCAACTCCACAGCACTCCATCAAGTGCGATAGAGTGAGACTCTATCTCCACAAAAAATAAATAAATAAAGGTTCAGAATAACTAAAGTTAGTGGGTAGCTGAGTGGAACACTGCTCAAGTACCCTTGTTTCCGTATCCACTGCTTTTTCTGTAACACTATCCTACTAATCCCAGGGGAAAAGCAGCGAGATGTCAGGCCTCCGGAACATTCTTTTATTCCCTCAAATATCATTCAGCCATCCTCAACCTATTTGGCACCAGGGAGGGATTTCATGGAAGACAATTTTTCCATGTATGGGAGTGGGAGAGGGGTGGGATGTTGTCAGGATAATTCAAGTGGATTACATTTTCACCTCACACCATCAGACATTAGATTCTCATAGAAGCGTACAACAGGCTCCGCACCTGTGACTCAACAGGCTAAGGCGCTAGCCATGTACACCTGAGCTGGCGGGTTCAAACCCAGCCCGGGCCCGCCAAACAACAATGACGGCTGCAACCAAAAAATAGCTGGGTATTGCGGCTGGCACCTGTAGTCCCAGCTACTCGGGAGGCCGAGACAAGAGACTCGCTTGAGCACAGGAATTGGAGGTTGCTATGAGCTGTGATGCCACAGCACTCTATCCAGGATGACAGCTTGAGGCTCTGTCTCAAAATAAATAAATAAATAAATAAGCATACAACATAGTGAGCACAGTGGCTCACGTCTATAATCCCAGCACCTGGGAGGCCAAGGTGGGTGGATTGCCTGAACTCACAAGTCTGAGATCGGCCTGAGCAAAAGCGAGACCCCATCCCTAAAAATAGGTAGGCAGCATGGTGGGCACCTGTAGTCCCAGCTACTCGGCAGGCTGAGGCAAGAGAATTGCTCAAGCCCAAGAGTGTGGTGTTGCTGTGAGCTATATTACAGCACTCTATCAAGGACAACAAAGTGAGACTGTCTCAAAAATAATGATAATAATAATAATCATCTAACTGGGCTAATGTGACAGGAGCAGCTCAGGCCATAACACAAGGGATCAGTCAGTCATGAACACAAGTGAAGTGGAGCTTCAAGTGGAGCTTTGTTTGCTCACTCACCTGCTGTTCACCTCCTGCTGTGGGGTCCAGTTCCTAACTGGTCACAGACTGGTAGCAGTCCACAACCCAGAGCTGGAGACCCCAAATGCATATTGCATACACCAAGAACAAAACAGGCTGGCTTCCACAGACACAGCACAATCCCTTATATTTATACAATGTTCAAAGACTTTCCCACACACGGCCATCACATGACCCTCACAATAAATCTTTGGATCTAACATGAGTGAGGAAATAACTTAGGAGATTAAGTGACTTGCCTAAGGTTAGACAGCTAGTAACAGGATTGCCAGGACTGACTGGTCCCAGGTTCCTTCTCCTTAAAGCTCACCACCTCTCTTACATGTCATAATAATCAAGCCAAACAAAACGGCCTGGATTTCGAAGGGCAGCACCTGATCAGGGAAAAACTTCAGGTACAGTTAACATTAGGGTCCTTAGAAGTCATGGTTTCAGATGCTTGTCTACCCCCACACTGCTATCAGGAATGGACAGAATTCTTTCAAATATTACAAACTCAGGATTTTTTTTTTGTTTTTGATGTGCATGTCTACTGAGACCTGAACTTTATTATTTTTTTTTTGTTTGTTTGTAGAGACAGAGTCTTACTTTATCGCCCTCAGTAGAGTGCCATGGCATCACACAGCTCACAGCAACCTCCAACTCCTGCGCTTAGGTGATTTTCCTACCTCAGCCTCCCGGGTAGCTGGGACTACAGGCACCCACAATGCCCGGCTATTTTTCTGTTTTGCAGTTCACCTGAGGCAGGGTTTGAACCCACCACCTTCGATATATGGGGCCGGTGCCCTACTCGATGAGCCACAGGTGCCACCCTGAAATTTATTTTTTTAGAGACAGAGTATCATCCTGTCGCCCTCAGTAGAGTGCCGCTGCATCACGGCTCACAGCAACCTCCAGCTCTTGGGCTTAGGCAATTCTCTTGCCTCAGCCTCCCGAGTAGCTGGGACTACAGGTGCTCACCACAACGCCCGGCTATTTTTTTGTTGCAGTTTGGCTAGGGCCAGGTTCAAACCCACCACCCTCAGTATACGGGGCTGGGGCCCTACTCACAGAAGCATAGGCGCCGCCCACAAATTCAGAATTACAAAGAAAGAATGATTATGTTGCGCTTTAATTTGAGGGGAAGGACATCACCTTTAATTATGCTAACACCATGAGAAATATATTCAGATTTCAAATATAATCAGACCCAAGAAAAATTTATCCAAGTAAAATGAAGCATTGGATTAATTGCAAATTTTATTTGCTAAGTTTCCTTTGACAGTTTTATGCTAAATCCTCTGTGAAACCTCCCCCAACATCTATAGTTTGAATCAAACCCCTGAACACATACTTCCTTCTGCTTGGGTTTGTCATTTCCTTTTTGCATGTCTGTCTCATTAAACTGAAAGATCCTTAGGGACAAGGACCCGTGTCACATTTATAAACTTTATGTTTAGCACAGGTATACACCTAGTAAACATTTATTGGCTGTATTTTTATTTATAGTCCTATTGAAGACTGCGAACAGCACCTAGCTACCTTTGTCTTGCATACATGAAAATGCGAACTTATGGCTCAGCGCCTGTGGCTCAACAGACTAAGGCACCAGCCACGTACACCTGAGCTGGCAGGTTCGAATCCAGCCCGGGCCCACCAAACAACAATGACAGCTGCAACCAAAAAATGGCCGGGCGTTGTGGCGGGTGCCTATAGTCGCAGCTACTTGGGAGGCAGAGGCAGGAGAATCGCTCGAGCCCAGGAATTGGAGATTACTGTGAGTTGTGATGCTACAGCACTCTATCCAGGATGACAGCTTGAGTCTCTGTCTAAAAAAAAGAGAATCGCTTAAACCCAAGAGTTTGAGGTTGCTGTGAGCTATGACGCAACAGTACTCCACTAACGGAGACAAAGTGAGTCTCAAAAAAAAAAAATGCGGAACTTATATACACTGTATACACTGTATCCTTGTATCCTTCCCTCTGCTGAAAGTTATTTTTGTTGCCTTTTCAGCTCTGCTCCACAAATATTTAGGCAACATTAATGGCAAGGCTCAGCAAGTAGGGCCCCATATGCAAGGGTGGTGGGTTCAAACCCAGCCTCAGTTGAACTGCAAAACAAAACAAAAAAAAATAGCGGGGCAGTGTGGCGGGCACCTGTAGTCCCAGCTACTAGATAGGCTGAGACAAGAGAATTGCCTAAGCGCAGGAGTTGGAGGTTGCTGTGAGCTGTGTGACCAACAGCACTCTACCGAGGGAGATAAAATGAGACTCTGTCTCTACAAAAAAAAAAAAAAAAGAACATAGACTTGGTGCCCGTAGCACACACAGTAGTTACGGAGCTAGCCACATACACTGAGGGTGGCAGGTTCAAACCTGGCCCCGGGCCAGCTAAACAACTGCAACAACAACAACAACAACAAAAAATAGCCAGGCATTGTGGCAGGCACCTATAGTCCCAGCTACTTGGGAGGCTTAAGCAAGAGAATCACTTAAGCCCAAGAGTTTGAGGTTGCTGTGAGCTGTGACACCACAATACTCTACCAAGGGCCACATAGTGAGACTGTCTCAGAAAAAAAAAGAAAAAAAAACATTAGTAGCACATAAAGTATGATGTTAACAATAAAATATGCATTTTAGCAGAAATTGTATTTTAAGTATAGCAATGTCTGGCATATCCTTGTCCTAGTAATCATAGTGGCTACATTTATTGAGCAGACACTGTTACTTTATTAAATGCTTTACATAGATCAGCTTAAGCCTCACAATACTCTATGATATAGAATATAATGTTTTCCTTTTTTAGCAGTCCTAGTCCTCTGGAGGCTTATATTCACACAACACAGAAGCAAATGCATCCTAAAATACAAAATGTTATAAAAAGACTCATTGTGTTAATTCTAATTTCTAAAGTAAATAAAGTTGTTAAAACAAAAGGAAAAAGTATTCCTTTACAATAGAAAACAATCACACTTAATAAGTGCCCTCTTATTTTGCAGATTTGTGGACTCAAAGGGCAAAGGGAAACCATGCTAAAGACTTTAAACTTGCAGATAAAGTAAACTGGGGGCTTGCCTGAGGTCACTAGGAAAGTTAGAGGCAGAGCTGGTACTGAGATTCTGGTTCAGTGGAGCGTGACACACTGCATCCTGTTCTTTCTTCCTATGCCTAGGAGCCAGGCAAAGGTTCATGCTTTGATCATACCTGTTCTATGCACATCTATGATACTTCTCTCACTGAATGTCAAACAATTACCAAAATAGTTTCTCTTATCTGGGCGGCTCCTGTGGCTCAGCGAGTAGGGCGCCGGCCCCATATACCGAAGGTGGCGGGTTCAAGCCCGGCCTCGGCCGAACTGCAAAACAAAAAAATAGCAGGGCGCTGTGGCGGGCGCCTGTAGTCCCAGCTACTACGGAGGCTGAGGCAAGAGAATCGCTTAAGCCCAAGAGCTGGAGGTTGCTGTGAGCAGTGTGACGCCACGGCACTCTACCCAGGGCGATAAAGTGAGACTCTGTCTCTACCAAAAAAAAAAAAAAAAAAAAGTATACAATTTATTTCCAGTTTGTATGCTGACAGTTATGTGCAACCATCATCTCTATTTATTTATTTATTTTTTGAGACAGTCTCATTATGTCACCCTCGGTAGAGTGCTGTGGCATTACAGCTCACAGCAACCTTAAACACTTGGGCTTAAGCGATTCTCTTGCCTCAGCCTCCCAAGTAGCTGGGACTACAGGTGCCCACCACAACACTTGGCTATTTTTTTGTTGTAGTTGTCCTTGTTGTTTGGCAGGCCTGGGCTGGATTCGAACCCTCTGGCTCTGGTGTATGTGGCTGGCTCCCTAGCCACTGAGCTACAGGCAGTAAGCCATCATCTCTATTTAATCCAGAACTTTTTCAACACTTAGGGAACTGAGTACTTATTAGCTTCCACTCTTCATTCCCCTCTCCCCAGCCCCTGACAACCACTAATCTGTTTTCTGTCTCTATGGGTTTGCCCATTCTAAACATTTCAGAGAAATGGAGTCATACAATATGTGACTTTTTGTGTCTAGCTTTGTTCACTTAGCATAATGTTTTGAGGTTCATCCACATTGTAATATGAATCAGTGCTTCATTGCTTTTTATACCTGATAAAAAAATTCAACTGAATTGGGGGCTCAGTGAGTAGGGCGCTGGCCCCGCATACCAAGGGTGGTGGGTTCAAACCAGGCCCCGGACAAACTGCAACAAAAAATAGCTGAGTGCTCACAGCACTTTACCAAGGGTGATAACGTGAAACTCTGTCTCTACAAAAAAAAAAATTCCACTGAATGGCTATATCACATTTTGTTTTTCTATTCACAACATGGTGAATATTTATTTGCGTTGTTTCCTCCTTGTGGCTAATGTGAATAGTACAAGCCTTGATATACAAGCTTTTGTTTGTTTGTTTGTTGTTTAGAGGCAGGGTCTCACTTTATTGCCCTGGGTAGAGTGCCATGGCGTCATAGCTCACAGCAACCTCCAGCTCTTGGGCTTAGCGATTCTCTTGCTTCAGCTTCTGGAGTAGCTGGGACTACAGGCGCCCGCCACAACCCCTGGCTATTTTTTGTTGCAGTTGTCATTGCTGTTCAGCTGGTGTGGACCGGTTTCAAACCCGCCTGCCTGAGTGTTTGTGGCTGGCTCTGTAACCACTGTGCTGTGGGCACTGAGCCTGTCTTTTTCTTCTTTTTGAAAAGCGTCTTACCCTATCACCTGGGCTAGAGTGCCAGTGGCATTAGCCTGACTCACAGCAACCTCAGACTCCTAGGTTTATTTTATTTTTATTTTTTTGAGACAGAGCCTCAAGCTGTGACCTTGGGTAGAGTGTCGTGGCATCACAGCTCACAGCAACCTCTAATTCCTGGGCTCAAGCGAGTTTCTTGCCTCTGCCTCCCAAGTAGCTGAGACTACCGGCGCCCGCCACAATACCTGGCCATTTTTTGGTTGCAGCCGTCTTTGTCGTTTGAGGGGCTGGGCTGGATTCGAACCCGCCAGCTCAGGTTTACGTGGTGTGGCTTAGCCCGCTGAGCCATAGGTACTGAGCCAGACTCCTAGGTTTAAATGATTCTCCTGCCCCAGACTTCCAAGTAGCTAGGTCTGCAGGCACACTCCACAATGCCTGCATAGTTTTTCTATTTTTAATAGAGATGGGTGTCCCTTCTGCTCAGGCTGTTCTCTAACTCCTGAAATGAAGGGATCCTCCCGCCTTGGCCTCCCAGAGTGCTAGGATTTACAGGCATGAGCCACTGCACCCTGCTTCTTTCTTTAATCATCGCTATCTTAGTAAGTGTGAAGTGATAGCACACAGTGATTTTGATTTCCACTTCTTAATGAGTAATGACATTGTTCATCTTTTCATGTGCTCGTTGACCATTTATATCTTTTTTTTTTTTTTTGAGACAGAGTCTCATTTTGTTGCCCTTGGTTGCCCTTGTAGAGTGCTATGGCATCCTAGCTCACAGCAACCTCAAACTCTTAGGCTCAAGCAAATCTTTTGCCTCGGCCTCCCAAGTAGCTGGGACTACAGGTGCCCACCACAACACCAAACTATATTTACTTTTTTACACTTGATCTTAGCCAAAAGGCCGAGAAGCGATATATATTTACTTTTTTATTTTTTATTTTTTATTTTTTTTGAAACGTAGTGTCACTATGTCACTGCCCTAGGTAGAGTACGATGGTGTCACAGCTCACAGCAACTACAAACTCTTGGACTTAAGCGATTGTCTTGCCTCAGCCTCTCAAGTAGCTGGGGCTACAGGCACCTACTACAATGCCCGGCTATATTTTTTTTTTTGTAGTTTTTTTGCTGGGGCTCGGTTTGAACTCGCCACCTCTGGCATATGGGGCAGGCGCCCTACTCCTTTGAGCCACAGGTGCTGGCCCCAATTTGTTTTGTTGCAGTTGTTGTTGTTGTTTATCTGGCCCAGGCTGGTTTCGAACCCACTAGCCTCATATCCACTGTGCTATGGGTGCTGAGCCACTTGGCTATTTTTAGAAACCAGGTCTTGCTCTGGCTCAGGCTGGTCTCGAACCTGTGAGCTCAGGCAATCCACCCACCTCGGCCTCTCAGAGTGCTAGGATTACAGGCATGAGCCACCAGGACCGGCGCCTTGTATATCTTCTTTAGATAAATGTTTATTCAAGCCTGTTGCCAGGAGGGAAATTTTAACCTTTTCTCAGAAGGTTTCCTGAGCTTCTGTGTCTACACAGAGGGTTTAGCCCCCAAAATCAGAGCAGTAGGGGTTGCGCCCGTGGCTCAGTCGGTAAAGCGCTGGCCCCATATACCGAGGGTGGCAGGTTCAAACCCAGCCCCGGCTAAAACTGCAACAAAAAAATAGCCGGGCGTTGTGGTGGGCGCCTGTGGTCCCAGCTACTCAGGAGGCTGAGGCCAGAGAATCGCCTAAGCCCAGGAGTTGGAGGTTGCTGTGAGCTGTGTGACACCATGGCACTCTACCAAGGGCGGTAAAGTAAGACTCTGTCTCTACAAAAAAAAATCAGAGCAGTAGACTTCAGCTTTGGAGTGAGAGTGGGTAGGGGTATAATGATCTTCCAGTTAAATCTTTTCCAGCAACAAAGAAAAGAAGTTAACAAGGAAGCTGAAAGCATGGCGGGGGTGGGGGGGGGGCGCACAAAGCCTTCGGAGGAGGGGGCCTGGTTTGGGGAGATCTTGGATTGGGTCCTCTCTCTGATGGGTTAGCTCAGCTCATGCCTAGTAGACCTGGGACCAAGGTCAGGCTCCCTTCATCCTTCTATGCCACCTCTCAGACACGGAGGGCTGTGACCGTGGCTGGCACAAGTTCCAGGGCCACTGCTACCGGTATTTTGCCCACCGGCGGGCTTGGGAGGACGCCGAGAGGGACTGCCGCCGTCGAGCTGGCCACCTGACCAGCATCCACTCACCTGAGGAGCACAGCTTCATTAACAGTAGGCACTCTGAGGGGGACGTCACCAGCCAACATGGCAGGAGGGGTGGCACTTATAGTCCCTTTGCCGTGGCATGCTCTGCAGATGCCACCTTTCCAAATCTGTGTTCATTAATGCAAGCCATGTTTCTTAATTCATGCATCTGTTGATTCATTTGTTCATTTATACATCCACCTCATTCATTTATTCACTGAATATTTACTGAGCACTGGCTATGTGCAGGTACCACTTCAGGTACTTCAACACAGAGGGACTTTGCTGTGTCCCCAGGGAGTGCCTATATTCAGTGAAATTGAGGCAAACAAGTAAATATCTAAGCAAATAAGTTTATACTATAATTTAATAGGTCCTATGTGTTCCAATAACAAAATAGGACCAGAGGATGGGGGGTAATAGGGGAAGCATCTGTGACATGTGGCATGAAATGAGGAATGAACTTTGCAGAGACCTAGGGGGAAAGATGAGTGTCATATTCATTAAATCTGGCATTTATTGATTTATCCCTTCTGCTGTTTTTTCATCCATCCATTTATTCGCATTTGTCCCTGTCTTTCCCCCCATGGATTCTTTCGTTTTCTCATTCCCTGGTTCTCTTGTTTCTTTTTCTTCAATGTACTCTACCCTATCACCTGCTCCTCCTGAGTAACTGGCTTGCTCATTCATCCTCTCCTCCCTGCCTGCCTCTGGGTCTTCTGTCTCTTGCCCTCTCATTTCTGCAATGATGTGATCATGTCTTTGTTTATTCCTTTCTCTGCTGGCCACATGTCATGGCAAGGCTGGGGCTTAATTCCAGCCATTTCCCTGCCTGTTCTCCTCCCTGTAAGGGAGCCAGGGTGGGGGTGAGGACTTCCTGTCCGTGCCAGAGGCTGGGAGAGGGGCTCATGGCCTTCCCCCGCCATTCTTCCCTTTCCCTTTCCACCTCCTACCCAAGTTTCTGAGAGGCTCTGGGTACTCTGTCCACCTTTATCACCTTCCCTGCCTCCCAACCTCCTGGGTCCTCCCTCCCCAGCACGGAGGTAGAGGGGGGTTCTGGGTCCTCCCCATCTCCATTCCCTTCTTCCCCTCTTCATTCCCACCTCCAAGCTCTCTCTCCACAACCTCCAAGCTGGGGGTGGGAGGCTGGGAGTGGATGAGTCCTCCCCTCCTTTTCCCCCACCTCACCGGCAGCCCATGCCTCATGCTGGGAGAGAGACAGTCATGTGCCCAGCCCTCACAATCCCCCATTCTACAGGCTTTGGGCATGAAAACACTTGGATCGGCCTGAATGACAGGATTGTGGAGAGGGATTTCCAGTGGACGGACAACACAGGGCTGGTGAGTGGCAAGTTGGTTGCTGCCAAGCTGCATCAGCCCTGCCCTTTGGGTTTAGTTTACCCTTTTGTGCTAAGGATCTGCAAGTAGATGTCAAAGATCCCCAGTGTCTCTGAGACACTGAAGTTTGCAAAGGAGCTTCAGTGAAGCTTCAATCTTCGTCCCTGACTTTCCAGCCTGGTCAACCAACTCACCCACCAATTGGCAGAGCTACAAGCGTAGGACCGGGCTCTGACACCTCCTCTTGCTCACTCTGCCTGCCCCCCAGCTGTGGTCTCTCAAATATTCCCATTCTCTACATCCCTCTACCTGTGCAGCCTCCGTCATCTCTTACTTGGACTCCTGCAGCAGTCTCCACAGGGCCACTTGCTATCTTATCTAGACTCTTCATCCTCCGGTCCTCAGGCATGGAGACTTCTTTTAAAAATTGAGGTGGAGGATGGCGCTGTGGCTCAGTGAGTAGGGTGCCAACCCCACATACCGGAGGTGGCAAGATCAAACTTGGCCCTGCCAAAAAAAAAAAAAAAAAAGGCTTGGCGCCTGTGACTCAACAGGCTAAGGCACCAGTCACGTACACCTGAGCTGGCGGGTTTGAATCCAGCCTGGGCCTGCCAAACAACAATGACAGTTGCAACCAAAAAAAAAAAAATGGCTGGGCATTGTGGCAGGCACCTGTAGTCCCAGCTACTTGGGAGGCAGAGGCAGGAGACTCGCTTGAGCCTAGGAATTGGAGGTTGCTGTGAGCTATAATGCTACAGCACTCTATCCAGGGTGACAGCTTGAGGCTCTGTCTCAAAAAAAAAAAAAAATTGAGGTGGAATTCACATAATATAAAATTAATGATTATAGAGCGAACAGTTCAGGGGCATTTAGCCATACCCATGATGAGCAATTACCACCTCTAGTTTCAGAACATTTTCATCACCCCAAAAGGAGACCTTGTATGTGGAGACCTTTTAAAAATTGTACATCATGGCCAACCACAGTGGCTCACACATCTCAGCAACTCAGAAGGCTGAGGTGGGAGGATCACTTGAGTCCAGGTGTTTGAGAGCAGCCTGGGCAATATAGCAAGACCCTGTCTCTACAAAAAATAGAGAAATTAGCTGGGCATGTTCTAGCTACAGGGGAGGCTGAGGTGGGAGAATGACTTGAGCCCAGGAATTCGAGGCTGCAGTGAATAGTGATGATACCATTACATTCTAGCCTGGGTGACAGAGAGAGACCCAACTCAAAACACTATAAAACAAAACATTAGCTTAGGATCTTCCCTGCTTCAGGCTATCCCAGTCTCTCAGACTTCTCAAGATACAAATTCCCTAGCTGGTTGTTGTGGCAGGCGCCTGTAGTCCCAGCTAATTGGGAAGCTGAACCAAGAGAATCACTTGAGCCCAAGAGTTTAAGGTTGCTGTGAGCTGTGACCAAAAAAAAAATTACAAATTCCCTTGGTATCACAAATTCCAGGAACATTAAAAAAAAAAAAATCCCTTGGCCTTTATCCCAACAACAAAAAATTTCCCTTCTCTGGCTTGGTGCCTGTGGCTCAACAGGCTAAGGCGCCAGCCATGTACACCTGAGCTGGCGGGTTCGAATCCAGTCTGGGCCTGCCAAACAACAGTGATGGCTGCAACCAAAAAATGGCTGGGCATTGTGGCGGGGGCCTGTAGTCCCAGCTACTTGGGAGGCAGACGCAGGAGACTCACTTGAGCCCAGGAATTGGAGGTTTCTGTGAGCTGTGATGCCACAGCACTCTATCCAAGGTGACAGCTTGAGGCTCTGTCTCAAAAAAAAAAAAAAATTGAAAACAATCTACTTAGTGTCTTTCAACAGAACCTGAATAAAATCAAGATTCTGTAAAGGTTAGAAATTTCATACTTCTTGAAGCCAGGGGTAAGTAAAAGTGCATCCTCGCAGAAAGAAAAAACAAAAAACAAAAAGAAAAAAAAATTTCCCTTCTCCCACTGTAAAAGTCTGGCAAGTCCTCAAAAATTTAAACAAAAAGGTACCATACGACCCAGCAATTCCATTCCTAGGTGTCTACCCAAAAGAATTGAAAATAGAGGTTCAAGGGTGGCAGTTTCAAACCCGGCCCCAGCCGAACTACAACAAAAAAATAGCTGGGCATTGTGGCGGACACCTGTAGTCCCAGTTCCTGGGGAGGATGAGGCAAGAGAATCGCCTAAGCCCAGGAGTTGGAGGTTGCTGTGAGCTGTGTGACACCATGGCACTCTACCAAGGGCGACAAAGTGAGACTCTGTCTCTAAAAACAAACAAACAAACAAAAAAAGAAAATAGAAGTTCAAATAGATACTTGTATGTGAATATTCATAGCAGCTCTATTTACAATAACCAAAGGTGGTAACAACCCAAATGTCAACCAATGAATGAGTAGGTAAACACAATGTGGTCCACCCATACAGTGGAATATTATTCAACCATAAAGAAGAATGAAGTCCAGTACATGCTACAAGATGGATAAACCTTAATAACATTAGTGAAATAAGTCAGACATAAATGACCCCATCTTGTATGATTCTATTTATGCAAAACACCCAGAGTAGGTGAATTTATAGAGACAGAAGATAGATCAGTATATGTCAGGGGCTGGGAGCAGGGGAGAATGGGGATGTGGTAGTGCTTAATAGTTACAGTTTCCCATTTGTCCTAAGGAGAAATTTCTGGAAGTAATGATGGTTACATAGTATTGAAAATGTAATTAATAACAATGAACTGTATACTTAAAAATGGTTAGACTGATGAATTTTGTGCTATATATATTTTGCTACAATTTAAAAAAATCTACCTCTTCTCTACCATGAGATCTGGCCCTTACCCACTCTCTGACCACACCCCAACTTCATCAAGCAGCCTGAGCCCCTTTGGCCTCTATTCAGTTCATCAAACAGGTTAAGTTCAGTCCTGCCTCTGAGACCTTGAACTTACTGTTCCCTTTCCTTAGAACTCTGTTCCCTGTCTGGATCCTTCCTATTCTTATTTATTTATTTATTTATTATTTCTTTTTTTTATAGAGACAGAGTTTCACTTTATCGCCCATGGTAGAGTGCCATGGTGGCACACAGCTCACAGCAACCTCCAACTCCTGGGCTTAGGGGATTCTCTTGCCTCAGCCTCCCAAGTAGCTGGGACTACAGGCGCCCGCCACAATGCCTGGCTATTTTTTTTGTTGCAGTTTGGCCGGGGCCAGGTTTGAACCCGCCACCTTTGGTATATGGGGCCGGCGCCCTGCCCAATGAGCCACAGGTGGTGCCCTATTTATTTATTTTGCAGTTTTTAGCCACCACCTCTGGTATATGGGGCCAGTGCCCCACTCCTTTGAGCCACAGGTGCCGCCCCTTTCCTATTCTTTTTTTTTTTTTTTTTTTGAGACAGAGCCTCAAGTTGTTGCCCTGGGTAGAGTGCTATGGCATCACAGCTCACAGCAACCTCCAACTCCAGGGCTTAGGCAATTCTCTTGCCTCAGCCTCCCAAGCAGCTGGGACTACAGGCGCCCACCACAATGCCCAACTATTTTTTGGTTGCAGCCATCATTGTCGTTTGGCGGGCCCGGCTGGATTTGAACCCTCCAGCTCAGGTGTACGTGGCTGGTGCCTTAGCCGCTTGAGCCACAGGCACTGAGCCTTTTTTTTTTTTTTTTTTTTTTTTTTTTTAATTTTTGGAGGCAGTGTCTCAGTCTGTTACCCTAGGTAGAATACCATGGCCTCATCATAGCTCACAGCAACCTTAAATTCTTGGGCTCAAGTGATCCTCTTGCCTCAGCCTCCCAAATAGCTGGGACTATAGGCACGTGCCACCACTTCAGCTAATTTTTCTATTTTTAGTAGAGATGACGTCTCCCCCTTGTTCAGGCTGATTTTTGAACTCCTGAGCTCAAGCAATCCCCCTGTCTTGGCCTCCCAGATAGGATTACAGGCTTGGCCTTGGATTCTTCTTGTTCTTGAGTCCTCACTTCTGTTGCCTCCTCAGGGAGGCCCTCCTGAACTTCCAGTTTGAGGTCACTTTTTGTCCAACTATTGATCTATTAATGACCCATTGTAGAAGATGGAACAGGGGTTGGGCAAGACAACCCTGGGAGGAAGGAAGACGCTGAAGCTTCCCAGCCTGAGGAGGGTGGCTTGGATCACAGTGGTGGCCACACTCAGAACAGGAAGGGTAGTGTCCATTATAGAGATGGGAACACTAAATCTCTATGAGTTTGAGGGGTTTGGCCAGGGAGTTCTAGGGCATGCAGTGTTAGAACCTGGGCTGAGACAGGAGTCCTCTGAACAACTCCCTGGCCTCCTTTTCCTGTAGCAATATGAGAATTGGCGGGAGAACCAGCCGGACAATTTCTTCGCGGGTGGAGAGGACTGTGTGGTGATGGTGGCACATGAGAGTGGGCGCTGGAATGATGTTCCCTGCAACTATAACCTCCCCTATGTCTGCAAGAAGGGCACAGGTACTTTGCATCCTCCCTTCCTTGCTGCTACTTAAGTTCACTGGCTCATCTTTTTATTTAAACTTGTAAAGGTCAGCCCAGCCAGTTCTCACTTCCCAGCACTGTGTGAAAATGCCCATTTCCTCCCACCTTTGCCATCTTTACACATTCTCAAACTTTTTGTTCTTTGTTCATTTAAGTGATGGAAAAAAGCATCTCATTGTTATCTTAGTTTGCACATCTTTTTTTTTTTTTTTAGTTTGCACACATTCTTTAGGGTAAGAATAACCAAATATTTGTACTTTAACAGGATATTTGTACATGTGTGCATTTGTTTTCCTGTGACTTAACAGTTAATCTCTTTTGTCTAGTTTTCTCTCTTTTTTTATTTTTTTTTGAGCCAGTTGTCATCATGTACACTTTTTTGCCTAGTTTTCAAGCA
This sequence comes from Arctocebus calabarensis, assembly GCA_963573935.1. Taxonomy (NCBI): domain Eukaryota; kingdom Metazoa; phylum Chordata; class Mammalia; order Primates; family Lorisidae; genus Arctocebus; species Arctocebus calabarensis. The sequence goes on along the minus strand of CAUYON010084326.1, from coordinate 17,074 downwards.
GCTTGTTGATCTTACTGATTTTTAAGAGCCTTTTTCTTTTTTTTTTTTTTTTGAGACAGAGCCTCAAGCTGTCACCCTGGATAGAGTGCTGTGACATCACAGCTCACAGCAACCTCCAGTTCCTGGGCTCAAGCGAATCTCCTGCCTTCACCTCCCAAGTAGTTGGGACTACAGGCGCCCGCCACAACGCCCGGCCATTTTTTGGTTGCAGCCGTCATTGTTGTTTGGCAGGCCGGGCTGGATTCGAACCTGCCAGCTCAGGTGTATGTGGCTGGCGCCTTAGCCTATTGAGCCACAGGCGCCGAGCCTTTAAGAGCCCTTTTCATCTGAAAGAAACCATTTGTATACATTGTCATGTTCACCTTTCTCTTCTACTTTAGTTCATTCCTGCTTCTTTTGCTTTGTGAATTTTCATGTCCTTTTTCCTTTCCATTTGTTCAAATAATTATTCTTTCACCCAACTCCTTCACTCCCTTTGTGCCCTATGTTTGATATACAAATTATGGAGGAAGATATATCCAGAGGGTTCCAGCCCCTACGGAGCTCTTCATTTGGGTGAAAGAGACGGAGACTGATGTTGTCACTTCTAGCTCTGTGAGATCAGAGCTGGGCAGAGGCAGGGACCTGCTGACCTGCTAGGGAAGGATATCATTCCCCAAAAGACACAAAACTATGTTAGCCCAGATTTGGCAACTCCTCTAAATGGAGATTCTTCTGTCCCCAGTGCTGTGTGGTCCCCCTCCAGCAGTGGAGAATGCTTCACTTGTTGGTGCCCGCAAGGCCAAGTATAATGTCCATGCCACTGTACGCTACCAGTGTGAGGAAGGATTTGCCCAGCACCATGTGGCCACCATCCGGTGCCGGAGCAATGGCAAATGGGACAGGCCCCAAATTGTCTGCACCAAACGTAAGTGGCTGCCCCCAAAGGCCCCAATGTAGGTTTCCAGGTATTTGTAGTTCCCAGTTAAAACATCCTCTTACAGGCAGCGCCTGTGGCTCAAAGGAGTAGGGCACCGGCCCCATATGCCAGAAGTGGCGGGTTCAAACCCAGCCCTGGCCAAAAACTGCAAAAAGAAAAAAAAAATCCTGTTACTACACATGTTGATCTGGTTTCATAAGAGTCTGATAATACAGTCTTGTAGATAAGAGAGAGTATACCAGCCTGCCCCCAAGGAAGCCCACTGTATCAGGCCACCCCCATCTCACCACTTTTTACCTCTTCCCTGTCCTCTTTCACTTCCTTGCAGCCAGACGGTCACATAGGATGCGGCGACACCATCACCACCACCAACACCACCACCAGCATCACCACCACAAATTGCGCAAGGAGCACAGAAAACACAAGAAACACCCAGCAGAGGACTGGGAGAAGGATGAAGGGAATTTTTGCTGAAAAATCAGGCAAATGAAAGCACAAACCCTTTCCCACACCTCCTCTGGAGACTTCACCTAGGGAGACAGAGCCCAGAGAGAAGCAAGAGGGTCTGGAAGTCCCTGAGCCCTAAGCCACATCCTCCCCATACATAATCCTGTGTATAGAACTCTTTTCTCTCCTTTCTGACATAAACAAGGTCCTCTTGGCAAGCATAGCCATGTGTCTGAAAAGTCCATTCTTGTCAGGCTGAACTCTGGGAGCATATCCCAACTGAAGAGAGCACAGTCAGCAAGGATTCTTTGTATTGGTCTAGTCTTCGGCTTGCCAGACTGATTGCCAGTTATTGAAATAAAGCCTTATTTCAACAACTGGCAATGGTGTATGTTTGAGGGTGCAAGAGTGTATGTTTGAATTCACACTAAGCAATTGCTTTTCCAACCAGAGATTCAGGCTTAGTAAATGATTAGTTGTCCTAAATCCAGGATGATGCCTTATGCAAAGTCATTAGCTTTGGGAGTAGAAGGCTAAAAAGAAGCACACTACGTGAACTTGATGACTGCTCTTCCTTTACTAGGGATGTCAGCCCAATTTCAGTGTTTGGTCTTAGTGGATAAATATAGTGTGGAACTCCCATGTACTGAATTTTAGTTATGTTTTTAGAACAACCTCCCTCCATGCCCTCAGAGTTAGGGATAAGACTAATCAGAGGAATATTTAGGTGATGGAAAGAAAGTAAGTGTGTTGCTTACCCTCCCAAGTCTAGTCAGACACTGAGATTTGGTGGTTCTGCATGTATGGTGAATCTCTCACACACAGAGATAAGAGGACGTTGCCGGCCAGATAAGCCAAGATTTCATCCCCCATCTCTCAGGGAGACAAAAAACCTCCTTCCTGGACCAAGAAGGTGCCAAGTTTTCTAGTCCAATGCGCATACCCATCCCTCAGGCAAACATTGGAAATGCTCCTGCCTTGGGTCCCACACCCATCACACCTGATCCCTATCTCCAGCTATTGCCTAGTGGATTAGGAATACTTAAAACTTGAAGTAGTGACACCTACCTGCGGTCATATTGTGGAGAGATGAGTAATGCTGAGACTGAAACACACACACAGTTTTTTCTTGTAGCTTTTTTTTTTGAGACAGAGCCTCAAGCTATAACCCTGGATAGAGTGCTGTGGCATCACAGCTCACAGCAACCTCCAATTCCTGGGCTCAAGCGAGTCTTTTGCCTCCGCCTCCCAAGTAGCTGGGACTATAGGCGCCCACAACAATGCCCGGCCATTTTTAGTTGCAGCCGTCATTGTTGTTTGGCGGGTCCAGGCTGGATTTGAACCCGCCAGCTCAGGTGTACGTGGCTGGCGCCTTAGCCCATTGAGCCACAGGCGCCGAGCCTTTCTTGTAGCTTTTAATTTTTTTTTTTTTTTTGAGACAGTCTCCCTATGTCGCACTAGGTAGAGTGCCATGGCATCACAGCTCACAGCAGCCTCAAACTCTTGGGCTTAAGGGATTCTCTTCCCTCAGCCTCCTGAGTAGCTGGGACTACAGGCACCCGCCACAATGCCCGGCTAAGCTCTTAATTTTTGAAGTGGAAAAGAACTCACCTTGTCTTCCTCCCCTAAATCTGCAACCTGTAAAGCCTTCTCCAAGCCAGAGGTCAGGACCTAACTGCCTGATCTCTGGCAGTTTTTCCTCTGTGTCTGTTATCCACTCTCAGTCCCTTCAGTCTAGGTAAAATCTATAGATTAGTGTTAAAAAAAATCCATAGTGGAGAATAGTCCTCTGCAGAAAAGAAACATAAGCAAATACATGGTCCACCTAGGTGTTCAGTAAAGAAAGAAATGTGTATTAACTGAGCCTACATCCTTCCTGGGAAGTAACATTCATAGTTGATAGCTATAGCATAGGTACCATGCTAAGGACTTGGACAAAATCTTATTGAATCTTCTCAACAATGCAGTGACTTAGAGTCCATTATTTTCCCATTTTACATACAATGAAACTAAGGCTCAGATATAAGGGAAAGACAGTGGCTTGAAGTCACAGCTAAGACAGGAGTAAGGATTTGCTTCTGTCTGTCTGACTCCAAACATTGCTGTGCTACTATGGACGTCCAAGGAAGATTGAAACATAATTGCACAAGCTCTACACACACAATTTAGGAAATGGTTGAGTAGTGCAAACTGTACCCTTAAATCCTTGTCTTCAATCTCCCCTGCTATAGACATTATCCACCTATGGTTATTGTTGAGAAAACCCAGGGATATAGGTTTGACTTTCTACTTTGATAACTTTCCTTAGTTTAAAATAATAACAACATATCTTCTTTAGTCATCCATGTCATGAATAACTTTCCTTTATGGGGGGGATACTGAGGATGAAACTTCTCTGGGGGAGTCTTGGTTTATGTTCCCACTCCTTGGACACCTCAGCCTCTTACCCTATCCCCTACCCTAGCTCCATGATGGGAGGGGACCATGGTCTTTTCTAAAGTGAGCAGTTTGTTTTTTGATCTTTCACTTGGGATATGCGTGTGTGTTTATGTGTGCCACACATGTGGCATGCATGTGAGAGAGAGAGTGTGTGTGTATGTGAACAGCTTTGGGTTCTGCTGGTTTTGCTGTGAACTGCAGTGTTCTGTGAGTTTGTGATATCTGACACTGTGGACATTAATGTACTTCTTGGACGTTTTAATAAAATTTTTTAACAGCTCAACCTGCCTGTCATCTCCTGACATTCATTCATTCATTCATTCTCTCAGCAAGTATTTACTGAGAGGCAATAGATAAGCCATCTTACAGTGCTGGGTGCTGTGGTGACAAGACAAATTTGGGTCTTGGGGGATGGTCAAGGAAGCCTTTCCAGAGGAGGTGGATAGAATCTCAATGAGAAGTAGGATTAACTAGATGAGGAAGGGAAGAAAAGAAGAGAGTTTCAGGCAGAGGGAAATAGCAAAGGCAGAAGTCCTCCTGCAGAAGAGATTGTGACTCATTTGAGTCCATAATGGCTGGAGCAGAGTGGTGAAGGCAGAGAGTGGAGGGAGATGAGTTCAGAGACACAGAGAATGGATTACTTCAGGCCAAGTTGGTGATAGTGAGGACTTTGGGGTTTATTATAAAAGCAATAGTGGAGGCTCGGCGCCTGTGGCTCAATGGGCTAAGGCGCCAGCCACGTACACCTGAGCTGGGGGGTTCGAATCCAGCCTGGGCCCGCCAAACAACAATGAAGGCTGCAACCAAAAAATGGCTGGTCGTTGTGGCGGGCACCTGTAGTCCCAGCTACTTGGGAGATGGAGACAGAAAACTCACTTGAGCCCAGGAATTGGAGGTTGCTGTGAGCTGTGATGCCACAGCACTCTATCCAAGGTGACAGTTTGAGGCTCTATCTCAAAAAAAAAAAAAAAAGCAATAGTGGAAAACAGTTCACCATAAGCAAAGTAAAAAGGTAAATGCCAAACTTAGAAATAACTTTCAAATCAGAATAAAGGATTTGTTGCCTTAATGTATAAAGAGCTCCTATACTCAATAGGAAAAGGGCTAATAATTCAATAGCCAAACAGGAAAAAGATATAAACAAAAATTCCACAGAAAAGGAAATAACAGCTCTTAAACTACAGCAGATGCTCAACACACATTTTGCAAGAACACTTAAATACACAGGAAAAGGCACATAAAAGGGAAAAACAAATCTAGAGAGAATCTTGCATAGATCAATGATGACAATGCTTTTGGATTGAGAATGATTTATGATTTATTTGCTCAACCACCTGTACCTAAGCTCTAAATCAGTGACAGGGTGGTGTGGTACTTAGCTTCCCAAACAGAATGACAAGTGACAACTACCTTGAGATACTGTTACTGCTTTTCACCTATCAGATTGGCAAAGGCAAACAGTGACAACACACAATGCTGAAACACGTGTACAGATGTGTGAAGCAGATGAGTACATCTGTTACTGGTGGGGTATCAATTGGCTCCACCTCTAAGAAGATGCAGAGGTTACTATTAAAATGGCAAGTTTTTGGTTTCTTTTTGAGACAGAGTCTCATTACGTTGCCCTTGGTAAAGTACCATGGCGTCACAGCTCACAGCAACCTCAAACTCTTGGGCTTAAGTGATTCTCTTGCCTCAGCCTCCCAAGTAGCTAGGACTACAGGCACCTGCCATGACGCCCGGCTATTTTTTTTTTTTAGAGACAGAGTCTTACTTTGTTGCCCTCGTAGAGTGCAATGGAATCACAGCTCACAGCAACCTCCAGCTCTTGGGCTCAGGCAATTCTCTTGCCTCAGCCTCCCCAGTAGCTGGATTATAGGTGCCCGCCACAACACCCGGCTATTTTTTTGTTGCAGTTTGGCCGGAGCCGGGTTTGAACCCACCACCCTCGGTATATGGGGTCAGCGCCCTCCTCACTGAGCCACAGGCACTGCCCCCAGCTTATTTTTTTTGTAGAGACAGAGTCTCACTTCATCGCCCTTGGTAGAGTGTCCTGGCGTCACACAGCTCACAGCAACCTCCACCTCCTGGGCTTAGGCAATTCTCTTGCCTTAGCCTCCTGAGTAGCTGGGACCACAGGCGGTCGCCACAATGCCTGGCTATTTTTTGGTTGCAGTTTGGCCAGGGCAGGGTTTGAACCCGCCACCCTCTGTATATGGGGCCAGTGCCTTATTGACTGAGCCACAGGCACCACCCTTTTTTTTTTTTGAGACAGAGTCTCAAGCTATCGCCCAGAGTAGAGTGCTGTGGCATCACTGCTTACAGCAACCTCCAAGTCCTGAGTTTAAGCGATTCTCTTGCCTTAGCCTCCCAAGTAGCTGGGACCACCAGCGCCCACCACAATACCCGGCTATTTTTTGGTTGTAGTTGTCGTTGTTTGGCAGGCTCAGGCTGGATTCGAACCCACCACTCTGGTGTATATGGCTGATGCCTTAGCTGCTTGAGCTACAGGCACTGAGCCCTGGCTATTTTTTTGTTGCAGTTGTTTAGCTGGCCCAGGCCAGGTTTGAACTCACCACCCTTGATGTATGTGGCTGGCACTGTAACCAGTGTGCTACAGGCGCTGAGCCTAAAATAGTAAGTTTTGTTTTGTTTTGTTTTTTTGAGACAGTCTTACTTTGTCTCCCTCGGTAGAGTGCAATGGTGTCATGGCTCACAGCAACCTCCAGCTCTTGGACTTAAGTGACTCTCTTCCCTCAGCCTCCAGAGTAGCTGGGACTACAGGTGCCTGCCACAACGCCCAGCTATTTTTGTTGTTGTTGTTGCAATTTGATTGGGGCTAGGTTCCATTCTGCCACCCTCAGTATATAGGGCCAGTGCCCTACTGACTGAGCCGCAGGCGCTGCCCAATATAGGTACTTATTATATACTACAAAATAATATGAGATACAACCTAAATGTCTGTTAAAGGAGAACTGGCTATAGGGCGGCACCTGTGGCTCATTGAGTGGGGCGCCGGCCCCTTGTACCGAAGGTGGTGGGTTCAAACCTGGCCTCGAACTTCAAAAAAAAAAAAACTAGCCGGGTATTGTGGTGAGCGCCTGTAGTCCCAGCTACTCAGGAGGTTGAGAGAAGAGAGTCACCTAAGCCCAGGAGTTGGAGGTTGCGTGAACTGTGAGAATCCATGGCACTCTACCAAGGGCAATAAAGTGAGATTCTATCTCTACAAAAAAAAAAAGGAGAACTGGCTATAAACATTATGGTGCATCCAATGTGAAATACTCTTCAGGCCTTCATAAGAATGGGGAGGGGGAGATCTTTATATGCTGATAGGAAACGATCTGAAAACAATATTAGGTAAAAGAACATGGCATGCTCTTGTAGTCCTAGCTACTTGGAAGGCTAAGACAGGAGGATCGCTCAAGTCCAGGAGTTCGAGGTTGCTGTGACCTATGATTGCACCACTGTCCTCCAGCCTGGGTGATAGAGTGAGAGTCCATCTCCAAAAAAAAAGAGTGGCGCCTATGACTCAACAGAGTAGAGCGCCAGCGGCCCCCTATGCTGGAGATAACAGGTTCAAACCCCCCGCCCACCCAAAAATAAATAAATAAAGCCGAGTGCAGTTGATACAGGATTCCACCTCTCAGGGCTAGACAGGGAGCCTCCCATTCTCTAGGCCCAGGTGAACTCAGAGGTCAGACCCCCATTTCCAGGCACAAGCAGACTGCCTTTTTTGGGACACACCCACTGGGCTCTGATAAGATGAACAAAGCAGCCCGAGATGGGTTTTTGGGTGGTTCCACCTTGAGTAGGAGCACAAACCCTAATCCCCTCTCAGAGACAAAGACTGTAAAGGACCTGATAACCTTACCCTAGTGGAAGAGGAACTCATTAGTGCACTCATTAACTTTGAAATGATGTTTTTCCATCTACCAACTCCTGGCCATGTGTAATTCTCTAGACCTGACACCCCTAGATAAAGAGCCCATGTAGAGACTCCTCAGTTCAGTTCTTTCCCCCTTCCAGAAGATCTGGTGCTTTTTACTTCTTCTGTATTCCTTTCTAACTTCTTTTTTTTTTTCTTTTTTATTAATTCATAGCTGTGTACATTAATGCAATCATGGGGTACAATGTGCTGGTCTTATATACAATTTGAAATATTTTCATCAAACTGGTTAACATAGACTTCATAGCAATTTTCTTAGTTATTGTGTTAAGACATTTATATTCTACATTTCGTAAGTTTCACATGTACCCTTGTAAGATGCACTGTAGGTGTGGTCCCACCAATTACCCTCCCTCCACCCATCCTTCCCCTCCCCTCCCTTTCCCCTTTCTCCATATTCTTGGGCTATAATTCGGTTATAGCTTTCATATCAAAGCTATCGATTAGTTTCATAGTAGGGCTGAACACATTAGATACTTTTTCTTCCATTCTTGAGATACTTTGCTAAAAAAATATGGAACGCTTCATGAATTTGCGTGTCATCCTTGCACAAGGGCCTTGCTTATCTTCTTTGTATCATTCCAATTTTAGTATATGCGCTGCCAACTTCCTAACTTCTAATAAAAATCCTTTCATACCACTGATCTGTGGTCCGTGGGTTCATTCTTCGAATCCCCGAGACCAAGGACCTACTGAAGAGGGAAATTCCAGTATCACAGCAGCTCATGCCTGTAACCCCAGCTCTCTGGGAGGCCGATGCACGTGCATTGCCTGAGCTCACGGGTGCAAGCCCAGCCCAGTGAAATGCTGTCTCTAAAAAATAGCCGGCCATTGTGGTGGGTACCTGTAGTCCCAGCTACTCAGGAGGCTGAGGCAAGAGAATCACTTGAACCCAAGAGTTAAGGTTGCTGTGAGCTATGACTGCCATTGCACTCTACCGAGGATGATAAAGTGAGACTCTGTCTGAAAAAAAAATTAAGAGAAAAGTTACTCAAAGGTATATATAACACACTGATGTTCATAGCAGCATTATCTACAGTAGCCAAAACATAGAAATAGTGCAAATGTCTATCAACAGATGAGTGGATAAATGTGGCCTATACACATCATGACCATAGAATATTATTCATAAAAAGGAATGAAGTTATGGTATTTGCCACAACATAGATGACCCTTGAAAACATTATGGTGAGTGAAAGAAGACAGACACAAAAGGCCATATAGTGTATGATTCTGTTCATATGAAATATCAAGAATAGGCAAATCCATAAAGACAAAAAGAAGACTAGCAGGGGCTGGAGGCTGGGGGAGGGAGGAATCGGGAGTGATTGCTTAATGGGTATGGCATTTTCTTTGGGGGTGACAAAAACATCTTGGAACATAGATAGAGGCAGTGGTAGCACAACACTGTGAAATGTACTAATTGCATTCAAATTGTTCACTTTAAAATGACTAATTTTATATCATGCCTTTTAATTATTTATTTATTTGTTGAGATAGAGTCTCACTTTGTCACCCTCAGTAGCCTACCACGGGGTCACAGCTCACAGCAACCTCCAACTCTTGGGCTTAAGCAATTCTCTTGTCTCAGCCTCCTAAGTAGCTGGGAGGTGCCCACCACAATGCCTGGCTATTTTTATTTTTTATTTTTTTACTTTTTTGCAGTTCAGCCAAGGCTGGGTTTGAACCCACCACCTTCAGTATATGGGGCCAGCATGCTACTTGATGAGCCACAGGCACCGCCCATCCTGGCTATTTTTAGAGAGGGCATCTCACTCTTGCTCAGGCTGGTCTCCAACCTGTGAGCTCAAGCAATCCACCCGTCTCAGCCTCCCAGAGTGCTAGGATTACAGGCCTGAGCCACCACACCTGGCCTATCATGCTATTTTATTCCAACATAATTTAATATTACGTTTTTGTTTTTTTTTTTAATTTATTTGCAGTTTTGGGCCAGGGCCAGGTTTGAACCTGCCACCTCCGGTATATGGGGCCAGCACCCTACTCCTTGAGCCACAGGTGGTGCCCTTTTTTTTTTTTTTTTTTTTGAGACAGAGTCTCACTATGTTGCTTTTGGTAGAGTGCAGTGGTGTTACAGCTCACAGCAACGTCAAACTCTTGGGCTTAAGCAATTCTCTTGCCTCAGCCTCCCGAGTAGCTGGGACTACAGGTGCCCATCACAACACCTGGCTATTTTTTGTTTCAGTTGTCATTGTTGTTTTTAGCTGGCCGGGGCCCGGTTCGAACCTGCCACCCTCAGTGTATGTGGCTGAACCCGTAACCACTGTGCTACGGGCGCCAAGCCTAATATTACGTTTTATGTTTTGTGTTTGTGTTAAAACGGTGAATTTTTTTTTTTCTTTTGTAGAGACAGCGTCTCACTTTATTGCCCTTGGTAGAGTGCTGTGGCATCACACAGCTCATAGCAATCTCCAACTCCTGGGCTTAGGCGATGCTCTTGCCTCGGCCTCCTGAGTAGCTGGGACTACAGGTGCCCGCCACAACACTCAGCTATCTTTTTGTTGCAGTTTGGCCACAGCTGGGTTTGAACCCGCCACCCTGGGTATATGGGGTGAGCGCCCTAACCACTGAGCACAGGCGCCACCCAGCGGTGAATTTCCTCATTGTTATTAAAGAGACAGCCTCTTGCCATGTCTCTCAGGCTGGTGTGCAGTGGTGCAGCTATAGCTCAATGCAGCTTTCAACGTCTGGGCTCAAGCGATCCTCTGGCCTTAGCTTCCTGAGTAGCTGGGACTAAAGGTATCCTCCACCACGTCTGGCTAATTGTTTCTGTTTTTTGTAGAGATGGGGTATCAATATATTGTCCAGCCTGGTCTCAAACTCATGACCTTCAGTGATCCTCCCACCTTGGCCTCCCAAAATGTTGAGATTACAAGCATGAGCCATTACACCCAGTGCAAACAGTGTATTTTATGTCATATGAGTTTTACCAAAATATAAGAGGTTGCACACGGTCATTGTGTAAAAAAATGGGAGGAGAAATAGGTATTTATGTTCGAGCATAAAACATCTCTGGAAAGCACGTAAGTAACTGGATATTTCTGGGTAGGGAACTGGGTGTTGGAGGACAGGAGAGAGAGCGACGTTTTTCTGAATATCTGGCTTCAAGAAGGCTTCTATTCAAGGATGCCATTCCTTAGCTGTCCTCAGGTGGGCCTTGGAGAGCTCCACTCTAACAGGACAGAGACCTGAGCAGAAGGAAGTTTCCCTTGGCCAAATTGCTCAGCCAAAATCCCGGACTGTATCTGCTTGGTCTACAAGGGTCGGTGCCCACTCCTGGACGAATCAGGGTTGCCTAAGGAGATTAGGGCACAGCACTCATTGGCTGAGCTGGAAATGGGTGGAGTCAAATCCCACTACCAACCACCACTAAGAGACAAAGGAAATTTACATACTCAAGGGAAAACCAGAGAACTGGAACCCGTGGAAGGGAGAAATGATACCAACAAGCAAAATGTGGATGTAAGAAATCCTACCTGTTCATCTCTGGAAACATACCCCTTACCATTTTCCCTATTTAGGTAATCCGAGGCCTAGCTTGGTAGCCTCACCAAGGGGCTCCACTACTGCTTCAGATGAGGGATTTGAGTTTCTATAAGCTGCTAGATGAGCGGTGCCTGTGTCTCAGTGGGTATGGCACTGGCCCCATATATCCAGGGTGGTGGGTTTGAACCCGGCCACGGCCAACATGGCCAAAGTGCAACAAAAAAAATAGCTGGGCGTGGGCGGCGCCTGTGGCTCAGTGGGCAGGGCGCTGGCCCCATATACTGAGGGTAGCGGGTTCAAACCAGGTCCCAGCCAAACTGCAATAAAAAAATAGCCAGGCGTTGTGGTGGGCGCCTGTAGTTCCAGCTGCTCTGGAGGCTGAGGCAAGAGAATCTCCTAAGCCCAGGAGTTGGAGGTTGCTGTGAGCTGTGACAGCACAGCACACTACCAAGGGCGATAAAGTGAGACTCTGTCTCTAAAAAAATAAATAAATAAATAAAATAATAATAATAAAATAAGCTGGTGGGTGCAGTGGCTCATGTAATCCCAGCATTCTGGGAGGCTGAGGCAGGAATATTGCTTGAGACAGAGGTTTGATAAGCTCTGTCCCATGTGGTATTGGAAAATGAGCAGTGACATAACCCCATCCCTACAACCACATCAGGACTTCATATTGTTTTCTCCTCTTGCTTTGTTTGTATCCTAGTAACTTACCGTGATTCTCAGCCCCTACCACCATCCCTACATATCCATAGGAGAGAAAGTTTGCAATTTCATTGCCTTCCTGGTGCAGGAAACCTGCATACAGTTTCCCACATATCATGCCCTGTGTATTGTCAATGACAAGGGGTGGAATCATGGGAGGTCGTTTGACAGGGAGTGGACCCATATGATTGGCTTAAGAAAGAAAATGGGGGCTCGGCGCCTGTGGCTCAACGAGCTAAGGTGCCAGCCATCTACACCTGAGCTTGCGGGTTGGAATCCAGCCGGCCCATCAAACAACTATGACGGCTGCAACCAAAAAATGGCCGGGCGTTGTGGCTGTGGTCCCAGCTACTTGGGAGGCGGAGGCAGGAGACTCACTTGAGCCCAGGAATTGGAAGTTGCTGTGAGCTGTGATGCCATAGCACTCTATCCAGGGTGATAGCTTGAGGCTCTGTCTCAAAAAAAAAAAAAAAAAAGAAAGAAAGAAAGAAAATGGGAACGGGAGTGGGGAAGGAAGAGGAGAGAGAGCTGGGGGGTGGGGCGCTGAGGAATTGGACATCTCTTCCCAATCAAAACCAAGCAACCTCAGCTGGTAAACATTCTGTCTATTGAAGTGCATTGGTAAAGTAATTACCCACTGGCGGCTTCATTTTCTCATTCATCGAAAGAAACAAGGATTTATTAAGCCCCTGCTATATGCTTTGCACTCACAAGATCTCAGAACAGCCCTGGTACAGAGGAGGAAACAGGCTCAGAGTGGTTTTGTCACTTGGTCATTCAGTGAGCAAGAAGAAATAGTATTGAATCCAAACCCACTTGGTTCCAAAACTCAGAGATGGGTTTCTCAGTAACGAATGCGACAGTAAGGAGGGACTCTATGCTCCTCCAAGCAGGACTTCAGAGCTGGAGTCACCCATGGCTGGGATGGCCTTGTCCACTGACCCTCTCCCATAAGCTGGCTGTCAACACTGAGTTTAGCTGGGTCCTGACCTCTTAGAACAAACTGTCCCCTATAACTTGGTGGATTTTGAAGTTGAAGAAACATTCCACCCCTTCAAGATCTCTAAGGAGGAAAAATATGGGTGGAAGTCAGGGAAGGAGAGAGGAACTCAAGGAGAATAAAATTGAGGTCTCAGAGCAAGGTGGTTGTATAACACAAAGGGCTAGGCAGGGCATGCCATAGCTTCAGTTTCCTCATCTGTAGGGTGACAACAAAAATGTCCAGGTGTTGCAAGGGTGTCTTATGCACAGCTGGCGTGTATTGGGCGTGCAAACAGAGGGTGGCCCATAGTTCCAGAAGTCCAGCCTGTCTTGGATTACTGTCTGGGGCTAAACCCATTTGGGGAAGGGTCAGCCATCAAGCCCAAGATGGGATGTAGGAGGCAACCTAGTGGGGGACACCAAGGGCACTGGGCCCATGGTGAGACATTCCTGAGAACTTGGAGGTCAATTGTCACAACACTGACAGTCTCTATGGTGACAGCTTGGTGGGGCCGGGCCCTGTGGACAAAGAAAAAAAAGGAGGGACAGGTGTTCTGTTACCTCAGACACCACAATTTGATCTCCATGGCAATGACTGTGGCATCCAAGCTGTCCTCAAAAGGGGTGGAGCTTGGGGGATGGCCTTGAACTGGACTGGGACTTGGGAAAGGGGCTATTTCCACGTTGAGAGCTGGAGAACTGAATGTTGGGTCACCCTGGGGTTAGTTATGGGGAGGGTGATCTCTGTGGTCGTCAGTCAGGGTGGGGACAGCCAGAAGTGAAGTTGCAGTTCTGCAGAGTGGAGGATAGTAAGATGGGAATTGTGTAGTATCCATGGTTACAAATGGAGAAAGGAGGCACCATTTCCATGGATGTGACTGATTTGGGAAGGTGTGTGTGATTCTAGATGACAGGATGGTCATTGTGGTTACAGTGGTGAACCAGAACAACTGGCCTCCTTAATGAGTGATAGGGATCTCATGGGTTCCTAGCCTCTGGAAATGGTCTCTTTGGTGACAGCCAGGGAAGGAGCTGTTGAGGCAGGATGGATTTGCTGTCCCATCCAGAAAAATACTTGAGGGACAGGGCAGGGCATGGCTACCAGTGAGCCAGCTGGGAGCGTGTCAAACCATCTTCAACTGGAGGAATCCTCCACAGTTGACCTGTGGATGTGTGTGACCTGAAAACTTCAGGAGACTCTTGAGGAGAAGGGTAGAAGGGGAGTACTCAGACCCTGAGTCACTGTGAGGGAGTGGAAGCAACTTAGCCCACAGTTGCCATGTGACCACAGGGGTGTGAAACCTGAGGTTTCTGCATTCTCTCCAGGTGATGGAAAGGGGAAGTTCACTGTCAAGGCGACCTGGACAGTGAAGGGACTAGTTTGCATGGGGTGTGTGGCCAGTCTCCAGACAATCCCGGGGGTCCAGCCTCCAGGAGACCATGAGGACAGTTCATTTGATTCCAACTGGTCTTGGGAGGCACAGCCACTTTTCAGGAGTATGCAGTCTGTTAGCCTCCTGAGGTCCTCAAGGGGCATGTGTGACCCGTCTTCTGGAGAAATTTAGGGCAAGAGGAAGATCCACTGTCCAGAAGAGGTGGGGTTTGGCCAGTCTCCGAGGAATTCCTGGGTATTAGTCTGCAGGACTGGCCAATTTCGAGAAACCCCAGGGGCGTTGTTAATTTCTAAGGGACCACAGGGAATGTGGCCAGCTTCCAGGGGACCGCAGGACACTAGACCTGCGTGCAAGTGTCCCAGCCCTTTGCCTGTTCCGGGCCTAGACGCGCAGCGGGGTCCAGGCAGCAGGATCTCGAGCGCCTCCTGCCCACCCGCCACCACCGGCCCAGCCCCAGCCCCAGCCACCAGGTGCGGGATCCTGGGCGCCTGGAGCGCGGTAGCAGTAGACACCAAAGAGACGTCGGGAGGCTTCTGGGAAGCCGAGGCTGCGTACTCCTGGCCGGCGGCCCCCACAGCGCGCCCGAGGGTTCACGATGGGATAGCGCGCACTGCCGTCGGCCAACCAACCCGCGGTGCAGCGGTCTAGCAGCTGCAGCTTCCACGCGGCGAACAGCTGCCCCACCTTGGCCACTGATGCCCCGCGAGCGGCGCACACGCGCGTCGCTTCTGCGAAGGGAACAGGCCGCAGCGGCTTCAGGAAGAACACGCGGCCTGCGGGAGCAGGTTGTAAGTTGTTAGGACCACTGTCGGGACTGGCTTCGGGATTCAGGGCGTTTCCCCCTCCACCACCACTAGGCAACCCAGTTACTCTAGCCTGGAGTGGCAGCTTCCTTGCAGCCTGGGACCCCACCCTTGGCCAGGGAAGTGATGGCACCGGGCAGCTTTTGACTGCTGCGCTGTGGCAGTCTTCGGAAAGGGGTTTCGCATCACTGAGGGCTGGGTGGGGAAGAGGGGCCCGAAGAGGGGAATAGGTGGAGGCTGGTCTTGGGACGGTGCTTACGCACCAGGGAGGTTGGACGTGAAACAAAAGGCGTCATAGCGTTCCTCAGCGTTATGGCGATACCCGTAGTTGCGCACGCCCCCGTTGTTGCCTCCGCTGGTTCCCGGGTGCCTGGCGCCGCCCAGGCCGCCGCAGGGCTCTCGGGGCTGGCTAACCGGGTACTGCACGGAGCCGTCGCGCAGCCAGCCCGCGTTGCACCAGTCCAGGCCGTCGCGCCAGGCCGCATGCAGCTGTTCTGCAGATGCTAGGATACCGTCCTGTTCGGCACAAGCACGCTGTGCCTCCGCAAAAGTCAGCTTGTAGCGGCCTCCACGGGGGTGGTAGGGAAAGACCACGCCTGGGAGCGGGAGTAGGGGCTCTCAGGGGTCAGGCAGGGCACCTCAGCCCGCCCCAATCCACCTGACATCTAGGGCGCCATATGACTCTTTTAATCCATCCGTCAGTCTGGCCTCAGACCTCCCAGCTCGCATCCCTCGTGACTGGTTCCTTTGTCTCAATCTTGGGATTCACTTGACCTGCTCTCTTAACATACTTAATTTTGTCCACCACTCTTCCACCGCTGGAGACCTTTCCACCTTAACACACTTAATTTTGTCCACCACTCTTCCACCGCTGGAGACCTTTCCACCTCGTGTGCTTTCCACTGAAAAAACCCAGCTGCCAAACTCTCCTTCATTTAATCCTCCCTGCTTCTGACATTCCCCTTAGTACTGGAATCTGGTTTCTTCCCTCTGGTCCAACTCAAAGCCCATGAAGCTGCGAATGTCTGTGTCTAGTGCTGACACCCCCGGACCAGGAGCCCCCCGGAAGGTTGGCCCTGGGTGAAGACCTCTTTAATCTCCCAGCTTTGCCCAGGGCAGTACCCACTGGTTTCTCTTCCATCTTCAGTTCTTAGGACTCTGGATTTTTCCTTCACTGGGCTCACAGCTCAGCTCAAGAAGATTCTGTGTGTCTGTATTTGAGGAGCAGGGCTTGGGATGAATAGGGTGCTCTCAGCAAACCCAAGATGGAGGCAGACAGGGGCCAGGGAGAAGGCCTGGAACTGACAGACTGGGGAATGAATCCAGGCTCTGCCATTCACTAGCATGTGTCCTGGGCAAGGAAGGCTTTAGCCTCTCTGAGACAAGTGCCCATGTACTGGCCATAGCTGTCTCCCTCTTAAGTTTGGGGGAATTTAAATGAGAGTCCAGAGAGCTCTTCACCTAAGCGCCTGTCATGTAGAAAATGCCCAATAAAGGAAGCTGCTGCTATAGTCATTATTTGTAATAGCTGGGGAGTCCAGTAAGTGAAGGTCCTCCAGTCTCTGCTTAGAACCTTCTATGGTGGACTGAAGAGAAATTCTTCAGATAGAACCCCCACCTTCCAGCTCCACAATCAGCCAATCAGAGCATCCTTTCTCTCAGTCACAGTGATTGGCTTCTAGATGGGCAGGATGACTCAAGCCAGGCCAGTAAGGGACAACTCTGGGACTCTACTTGAGGCTCTTAGGAAATCAGTAGCTAAGGTGAGAGGTTGAAAGTCTGGGACTGGCTTGGCGCCTGTGGCTCAACAGGCTAAGGCGCCAGCCACGTACACCTGAGCTGGCGGGTTCGAATCCAGCCTGGGCCCGCCAAACAACAATGACAGCTGCAACCAAAAAATGGCCGGGCATTGTGGCGGGTGCCTGTAGTCCCAGCT